>KQ965756.1:429828-444237 GCA_001574975.1 Gonapodya prolifera JEL478 | reverse complement strand
TTGGAGCTGGGCATGAAGTTCTCATTCCCGAAAATCCCCCACCCTCACCCAGCATCCTATTGCACCCTAACCCTTTGCAATTTCCACATTGATGATCAGAGTCCACCAGCATCCACCACCCAAAGCAATTGGACCTTGAAGAACAACATCTGGTCTTGCTGTTCTCCTAGTGTCTTAGTAAGTCTGATGCCACTGCTGTCAAGTTCCACTAAGATGCGGAAGGACTTTGGTTGACGACAACAAATCACCCAGTCCAAGTTCAACTTGGACAAACTCCAGCACCACCCTGTGCAAGCCAATCAAATCAGTGCTCACATGAAAGAAAATGACGGAGATTGCAGGAAACGTGGCTTGAAATTTGAGGTGGCATACACGTTGGGGACATCAAAGCCCACACTGGCGATGCCGGATGTGCGACGGAAAGATGGTGATGAAGACCGCGGGCAATGAAGGCGACTTCATCTTGAGGGACAGAGATGGGAGGGGAAAGAAAGAGGGAGGTGAGTCAGATTAACTGGAATTACAAGATAACGAGACTGACACAGGTGACCCTGTCAGACCTGCAACGCAGCGTGGTTCCCAGTGTTGTCGGTGGAGCCGACAATGTCCCTTGTCCCCACACCTGTCAATCGAATTGTTGTCATAGACACAAACAATCCTCTCGTTTACAAGGAGGCTCCAATAGCTGCCACTGCTGTGCCTGCGGTCACTCTTCTTCTGTCTCTACTTTCCTTTATTCCCACCCAACTCATCTGCCACTATTTCATGGGTCGCCCACCTCACCGCAACCATCTCTTGGGCACTCGCGACCACCAACCACCACAAAAGATCTCGCCTTCCTCCCCAATATGGTCACATAAGAATTTGAAAATGCGCTGACCCCAACGACTTTGAGACAGGGAGCAGTATGGTATTCTCACACATTCCAACACCATCCTTTCCCCCCTCCCTGAATCCTGTAATCTCATTTCTTGACGTCCGTCCGGCCAATATCGTTCCATTTGTTTGCATCACTTCGCTTGCCGCATGACCTTGCCAGTCTCCTCCACTTCCGGTTTGTACCACGTCAACTTTTGACTTGAGGATTCGGGTAAATATTGATTTCCCGAACGAGTTCTGGTTGCCCAGACACGATGAAGTCTCGGTTTGTATTTACAGGTCTACAGCCGGTTCTGTACTCACCGGGGCGCTGTATCCAACTTCCCTGACGGCTCCACATCGAAGATCACCAGCCGGGATGTGGTGGAGAGACGCCCACAAGTCCATCGCCTCGCTTGCACAGGAGACGTTTCGTCGGTTTATGGCAGAGGAGTTCCAACCCGGCGAACTTGCCACATGTCTCGGCCAGCCCCAGGCAAGGTACCGTCAGAACTTCGCCTCACCTCTCCTGCCTTCTTCGTCTAAATCAATTCCTCCACACTGCCTCTAACCCACGCAGAGCATAGGCACGCAACATACCAATGCCGTCCTTTAACACCCAGACCGGCCGACCCACCCCCTCCACCAAATGCGCCTCCATTGCATTCTGCCTCACCACCGCGTTCCTCGTGGCCGGCTTCATTTGCCACCACTGCCGCTGGCTCGCTTTATCGGCGCACTCCTCGTTCTCCTCGTCGCCGCTCCCGGCGTACACCCCTGCGCTCGCCGCGATCCGCACAGGCCCACAACAGACGATACTTCCATCCAGTGCCCAAGGACATTAATCGCCTCACTCAACGACCACCGTAACGACCCCTCCCAGGGGTTTGTCATCCCCACCCCGGCAGAGTAACTCGGCGTCGCCCGGAGTCCCCTCCCTGTCGTGCTCATACACTGCCCCGTCGACATCCCTACCGCACCACGCAGTCCCGCAAGGGTGGATCCCAGTGGGCTGGTCGTCCCCGACGCCCCTCGTTGCTCCCGGCGCGGGTACATCCTCGGTCTCACACTGGTCACTCCTGCCTCGATCCCGCGCCTCGGTGTGCTCCCGCCCTCATTGCCGATGTCGCATATGTTGGACGTTCCCACCACGATCCCGCTCCCCCGGCCTACGTGGTCCCTCCAGGGCGCTCCGGTGGAAACCCCCGTGCGTGTCGGCAACATGTACTTGGCGCATGAAGCATGGTAGCCCCAACAAAGTTGCGTCAAAGCAGTGGTTTTGGGGTGCACGGCGTGGCGTATGTGTGCGTCGTTTACAGGAATGGATGTCGTCTTGGTACGTTTGTCACGAGCGTTTTTGTCGGTTCGTACCCAACAATCATCGCAACCAACGCGCCCCGCAGCAATCATTCTCCCAACTGCCCAACTGCCCAATACCCTCTTCTACGTCCTCGCACCACCGGAGACCGACCCATCCATCGCAACAACACCTCCGCTTGTCCAGGGTCGCCCTACCGCGACGACTGCGCTTGCGAACAAGAAGCTCCCTCAGGTGCAGGAATATTTTCCCGTGACCTCAGCTGGGACATGGGAGTGGGTGCAAGGAGTGCCAGTATGGCCTCCTTTCCTGGTCGCGGCAAGCCCACCCCCCCACCCCCACCCCGCCAGTGTGGGTAGACAGTGAGGCGGAGAATACGTTGTTGGGTTGTGAAGAGGGTTGGGGGATTTGTGGGTTCGTGTTCATGGCGCTCGTTGCAATGTGTTTTGTAATGCTTGCGTTCGGCCCTGCCTCCTTACCCCTCCATCCCAGGATGCTCGAAAACCACGTGGAGTGATTCCGATCGTCTGCTCGGGAGCATTTTGTGCCGTGGTGGAATCATCACCGAGGCGTTCATAAAGCTCGTTTCCGGCTCTTAGTAACGCGCTTCATACGGTGTTGCCGTTGATGCGAGTGGTCGACCTGCAAGCACGTCGTCCAGAACTGGTGATCCACAAATCAGGTTACTGGGGAGGGGGCAAGACTTGCGAGCGGAATGGTCATGTATAAATTACTGATATGAGGGCCGAAAGAATTACTACTTATTCACGCAGAAGGAGCACGTGTTGGAGCCCGAGCATGTCCCTCATTTCAAAAAGTGTCTCACCACCTTTCAAAAGTGCATACTTATTGGGAACCATTCACGTCTTGCGACGTCATCGGTTGACCGACGACCGTAATTGGTTTTAATATTGTAATCTGAGTGCGGAGTAGAAGATTGATATCGATTCATGATCCGATACTCTGTACACCCCACAGTTTTAAGACATACGATTTCCCCGAACTCTCCTCCCCAACGGTGACCTAAAATGAAACTTCTCCCGACCTCTCGTACAAACAGGCGGCAATGCTTTCCGACATTCGAAGAAACTCGATCTGTTCGTCAGTGCTTTCGCTCCCGGAACTTAATGTGGTTCAGGAGGTACTGGAGGAGCTATTTGGCGAAAGCGAGTGTCACATAGTCCAGCAGATTATAACCCAATCCACACGCGTACCATTTTGGGGGCTTTCTCAATAAGATCCTTGCTGGAATGCCTCGACCTCTGACCAGCGACTCCTTCACCTTCCTTCCACATGACGTACACGATGGGGTTCCTGTCTGCGTCCGGACCATCACTGCCCTCGTCGGGATTCTGCTCCATGTGCTCGAGCTCCACGAGGCCGTCCCAAGTTGGAAGGTCGTGTATTTCCTTTGGAAGTTCATCGTGTTTCAGGTATGTGATATCTGGAACTAGCAGGCATGTCAGTGACTTCACGGAACATACAATCCAGAGTTCGAAAGGTTCTAGACTCACCGTCATCGCCAGCTTCCTCCTCCGCCGCTTGAGCCAAGTCCTGCTCATCTCCGCCTTGGTCATCATTGCTCGGAGGCTCTGGGGTTACATCGGTTGGGGCTGCTCTCTTCGCGGACTCTTTCCTAACCTTCTTCGTCTCTTTGGCGTCGGATTCGGCGTCCGCTGGTGCGGCACGCTTCTTGCGGGATGAGGAGGGTACTTTGCTGGAGCTTCCGTTGGTGTCTTCGAAAGCTTTGATGAGATCGTGGCACTGAAAAAGGATGATCCGAGGGTTATAAAAGTCGGGAACGGGAAGGGGGTAAGGAGAAGTGAAATCCCGGGTTACGTTCTCCAGAAAATATGCCGAATCCATGGAGCCCTTTTGTTCGTTCGGAACGTGGAGGCATTCCCTCTTCCAAACTCGGACAACCTGTGGCAGCAGTTCACAAGCGAAGAAACAACGTACATCGATCATGTTTTCCTCTGGCTCCCACGTTGCTTGGTTTTCGGGGTAGTTCTCCCATTTTACGTGGAACTCTCTCTTTTTCTGTTCGATTTTCGAATTCGCGGTTGTGCCAGAAGAATAACGTGGTCATGAGCACGCGGAACGAGCGATGCCAAGGCGTTTGCGCGGTCAAGGAGAGTGGTGTAGGGTTTTACTGCGGCTCGAGATGTTAAACAAATTCAACTCACCCCTTTCTTGCGCATGGCCAAAATCTTCTCGACCTACAGGAAGAGAAATGTATACGATTAGTATTTCGCGCAAAGTCATGAAGGAGGCTAAGGGGATCAAGCGCATGCTTTCACTTGCCCCGTGGTTGTGGGAACCCCCTCCCGCTGGCGCTTCTGTAGGGGCATGGATTCCCCCCGTGGCGACGCCGCAAATGTCTTTCATCCTCGTTTCGCCGGTGCTCTCTCGGCACCCATTGGAGTATCGAAGAGCGCATCCATTGAAAAGTGTCACCGACCACAACATGATGCCGGCTCACCTTGTAGACCTCTCCCTCTGATTCGGAGCCATCGTCACTCGCGGGTGCGTTTTTCCCGTTCTGCTCTCTCTTGCGTGAGGGCATTGCGACGAATCGTACAAAGGCGGGTGTTGCTCGGGTGGTGGCAGCCGCGGATGGGGTGTGCGGGAGGAGATTGCAGCTGAGGGTGTTCGATAAGGCGAGTGCGCGACCGTTTTCCGCTGGTGAGATCGGATTCCGTGCGGGGCAAATCCTCTGGTGGAATCGAAATGAATGTTGCGGCTGTGGTGGGGTGCAAGGGCAGACCCAGCATTTCGATCCTTTTTACGTTTTTCAGAATAGCAAATCCTCAAGCAGCCACTATGTGGGACGATAAGTTTTCGAGGTCGGATTTGACGTTTGTCCAACTTCTTCTGGAGTACAACACTACATCCCACAAATATAACATGTCGAATTGAGTGAAATAACTATGCTGGATTTATATTTTCATCCTGGGAAGGTATATTGGACTCTCTTGATTTTGATTAAGAAAGCTCACGATCGAAGCTTGCAAATTGAAGATCTTGATTCGCCAAGGAGAAAAAACACCCAGTGAGATCATTACTGCGATAAGCGTATTGTCATCAAATTGCCCCCTTGTGGACACCGCGCGCCCCCTCACAAACTGACCGACGTTGGGGCTGTCTTCCCTGTTGTTCTGGACCTTTTGTCAAGGCTCCCACTGTGAGACGCTTTCAGACCATAATTTTTCCAACTGCCTAGCGCTTTCTTTTGTTACTTTTGACGAAAATATCTCATTTGAAACCTGGGTGGGGACCACAGTCAGGTACCTTTGCTCGGCGACTTTCAACCGGTCACTTCCCGTCATAAAAGGCCAAACCCCAATCGCCAAGACAATCTCATCCCAATCGTCCACTCTCCAATCATGACTGCCTCCGCCGCCGAAGGTCCCCTCGCGCAATTGCTGCCCAAGGGTGGGTTGAATCTCTTGTTCCGCATTTGTTCCTCGCCATTCTTACAATCGTTCTTCGCTCGGTTTCAGACTGGACACCGCTGACCAAGGAGCAACTTGAGCAGCTTTCTACCATCGATTCTCCTTCAATCGCGAACGCAATCGAGGTAAGAATCAGTTTTACGTTTTGCGATTCGGCGATAACTTATGCCACAACTCGTAACTCGCCGACCAATCTCGTCCCAGACCTTCAAAGTCATTCCCCGCGTCCAAGGATATGTCGGAACTGGAGTGAGAAACCTCGCGAAGGGGAAAGGCAAGGCGATGGTGGGTTGAAATCTCCTTACCCCTTCTCCATCAACATTGTCATGAACCACCATAATCTTCACGAATTAGGTCGCCTACGCCGTTACCGTCCGCGGCGACTCCACCTCCGAGTACAAAACCGAACGTCAACACCCCCGCCTCTATGCCGCCATTCACTCCATGCACCAAGCAGGAGGCCCCGAAAACCCCCTCCCCGTTGCCGTGGTCATCGACGACGATGGCGACCCGTCGAGGTTGGACTGGGCTTCTCACGTCGGTGAGATTATGGCGACCACCTTCAGGCGTTGCGGTGCTGTCGGCATTATCACCGACGGTGGTGTGAGAGACATTGATGAGATTCGGGAAATGGGCGACTTGTGGTACTTCGCGAGAGGTGAGTAGAGTGTCCTTGAGATATGGGACGGTGCTTTCGAGGACCCTTCGTGTTATCTTTCGGAGTATCTTCACAATGATTGCGAGCTGACTCAACCCTCCTCGTTCCGATCTCTTCTCCGCTACTCTGTAGGCCTCGTCGTTGCTCACGGACGTCCCACCATCTACGACATTGGTGTGCCAGCCAACATCAACGGCATGTACGTGCGCACCGGCGACCTCATCCACGCCGACGAGAACGGCGTTATTGTGATCCCCAGAGAGATCGCGGACAAGATCTACCAGGCCACGGTGGACGTGAGTGTGGTTTGCCTTTCTTTCCCTTTGAGTTATTGCGGCACTGATGACCGACTTTCTTCACCTTTTCTCTTTTACCTTGGTACCCAATCGACTGTTTGGAACAGTTCAAGGCAATGGAGGATGAAATGCTGAAGCAAATCAAGTCTCCGGACTTCTTCAAACAGTTCGAGGAGCTCTCTACCTACAAGGGCTAACTTATCCGGCATTGCGACTTTATTCGTTTCAGACATTTGTACTCATAAAGAGTTTCTCCTCATTGGGAGTATAGAAATCATCGTTACTTTGCACAAATATTCTCTTGCGATGTGAGCAGACGGCGAATCGATCTAATTCTGTTCAATGCTGTGTGGTATTTCGGTTTGGGGCACTTGTACAAACTTCATCAGACGGTTTTGCAATATCTCGCAGTACTGTGACTGTGTCCGACTTTCCGTCCCCCATTTCTTCTCAAAGATTGAGATCCGACAATTGGTGATGCCATCGTTTACTTCAGGGAATCCAAAGAGATGCCCCGGCAGCTCCACCGAGACGGGAGAGAGGGCCGTTGACTGGGAGAGGTAGGCCAGTCTCCTCCATCCCCCCCAGCATTCGTAGAGCGAAGTGGAAAGGGAACGGGGTTGGGGGCTTCCAGTGTTGACAGTTCACAAGCGGCGAAGCAGAAAGCACCAGACAAAAATGGTTTGATGTATCAATACATATTTAATATTTGATATGAGCACGTTCCTTCCCAGTGGATTGGGATGTGTTTTTGGGGACACGCGGTCAAATCAACGGCCCGTCCCTTTTCGTGGCCGAATGAACATCGTATTTGGTGGCGCCGGACCCTCTGCCGCCACTCGTGTCTTTCAATTCCGCTATCGTGATCTCCCTGAGGTTGTGCGAGCTGGCATCACTGCGTGAGTGGTGAAAATTCGAGGTTGTTTCGTCCCGCTTCCGAGTAACACCGCCGCCGCGAACACAGGGGCTCTCTCGTCGGTGTCGGCGATGTCTTAGCTCAAGTTGCAAGCGCATCAACCACAAGTGACAGCTTGTCGGAAGATGTGCAGACCAAAGGACACTTGGGTCTTGTCCAGTTCTTGCGTTCCATCGGCTCGACACACTGGACGCTTCCGGAGAGTTTCGACTGGAGCAGAACAGGAAGGCTTGTTTTCGCCGCGACGGCCTTTTCGGGTCCTTATTGGCGTGAGTGCCTTCTCTGCTGTCGATTCGAAGTACACCGCCTGCAGAATCAAGTTTGATGGTTGCTTTCTACTTTGAAATCGTCAGACTTTGGTTATCGGTTCATAGACAAGTATATCTCGGCTCCGTCGCAGAAAGTTTCACTGGGAAAGCTTGGTGCGGCCTTGAAGAAGGCTGCATTGACGCTGTTTGTCGGAGCGCCACACAACCCTTGTTACTTTGGACTGCTCGCTCTCCTCGAGGGGAAAAGTGCGGAAGATATCCGGAATAGAGCGAAACTAGGAAGGAAGGTTTGGGTCGAGGGGGTGAGTATGCAATCAAGATCGAAAAAATTGTCAACTTCTAAGCCATTCGCAATCGTGTCAGCTGGTTCTCTGGCCGTTCGTCAATGTGACCAACTTCATGTTCATTAGTCCCGGCATTCCACGAATCGCCTTCGGAAATTCCATTGGTGTGGTCTGGAACATTTACGTGTCAAAGGCACTCGCACTTGATGCCGCCCGCCAGGCCAAGCTCAGCAATCTCGCACCCATTACTTACAGTCAGGAATCACTCTGGGAATCTTCACTCACGAGCGATCCTATCGAGTCCTCGGAAGCTGGCTTGTGCTCGAACCAACCATCGGCACCGAACTCTCCCCACTCATACCCACCGCTTCGCGCGATCGTGAATCGACCACTCCTTGCTCCAGACCCCACTCGGAACGTTAACCGGGTCCCCCAACCTATACCCCGTCTCCAACCAGTTGTTGGATTGCCATCAGTTGTGCCAACAGCACGAGATGTGCACTCCCGCTCCATAACGCAACCACTTTTCCATAATGAAGAATATACAGTTGAGCTCGAAGCGCCGATCGTTCGACCCGGAAAACCTTCGTCTCGGACAGCAGCGTCAATCACCGATGAGACCGATATCACCCAGACTGGTCGTAGTACTGGCACTCGACGTGGAAGCATTGCACTGACTCTGGAATCGACTGTTCCGGTCTTGACCTCAGATCCGCCAACCGTACCAAAATCCGTTTTGCGCACTCGACGTCAGTCTTCTATTGCGTCTCAGCAGCAAACTCCCGATACCACCGACTCCACTAGACCTACTCCATCAGATACTCCTTCTTCGCGACCCATCTCTTTTCATGTCGTTCCTGCACCAGAGCCACCTGTGACCTTCATAACAGGCGCATTTCACGTTCAGGAACCTGCCGGTCTGGAAACCTCATCTTCTCGACCGCACTCTATAATATTGGACGGATTTCCGAGCCCTGGAACGGCGGCAGAGCACGGAGGCAGTTCTCGACGGAATTCCATCATTGAACCTTCTACCGCGGATAACAGCTCGGGTGCAAACTCGCCTTCATTGCCGCGCCGGTCATCAATCTCGGAATCTTCTTCGGAAGATCATCGACCACTCACCCGCAAGCCGTCTCTGAGGTCGATTGTAGATCAGACCGCAGACGTTGTGGATTCGTTGGGTGGCTTTGGAGGTCTCACGCCGGGTTGGACGGGCTCTGGTTGATCTATGCATTTTTGTCAGGACTCTTTGCAATGCGTTTGAGGTCTTTATCTCCTGTCCGCTCGAAGTTCAATTGGGTGCTTGGAGTTGGATTACTTTGGCGATTGCTCTATGTCCACCGTATACGAAAAACCCATGTACATATACCATAGTACGAAATATTGGAACGCTTTGCAAGTTCGGATGTCATGGTTTCGTGTTGAAAATATAAGGATTCTAGCTTGTTTCCAGTATTTTTACATTGGTTAACTCATTTCCTTCCCTGCCAAAACCAGATGTCCAGATATACAGCCAACGCAACTCATAAAGCCGCCCTCCCCTTAATTAAGCCGCCGCCACGGACACCGGCTTCTTGGTTCCTACATAAAAGGATGCGTACATGTTCACCCGATCGATGCATGTGCTACCCGGTTGCCTGATCTGAATTGCCTTGACCTCGTAACCGAGTTCCTCGAATACAGCGTTATACCAGGGGTACTTCGCCGCAGATCGCCAGAAGACTTGTCCTCCAGTCTTGACCTTCGGTGTTAAGGCCGTGAGTTCATCCATCAGCATGGCTCGATCGAACCTGATGATCCAGAGACGCATCAAAGACGTGTTCAACGTGGTCAAAATAACGGCCATACCAGTCCAAGTGGTCCATCAGAATAACCTTGGTGAGCTCTTCCGCTTGAACCTTCGTGTTAAGCACGTTGACAATAGAGTCTGTGTGCTGTGAAAGGACGGAAGTACCATTATTGATGGGTCAACTTCCACGATCTCAACAATACTTACGATTTGGATAGCGTCGAGTTTGCTCGGGTTGTTTTTCAATTCGTTGAAGCCATCCTCTTTGAGGTAAGTAGGGCACGATTGCTTGTTGTCTTGTTTGAACATAGCACATTCCCTTAATTCGGTGGAATACCCAACGGAAATGTGGGAGGCTTACATTTCATCATCAGGCACGAGTAGTAGAAGTAGTTGTCTGTCTTCAGGTGGGTCTGCTCGATGACGGGATCAATGGTGTCAATTATATCTGTAACGACATTTCAAATGAGTATTCAGGCAACGTTGCGTCAAATTGAAGAACTCACACTCGGAAGAGGTGCCCTCTTCGAGTAGCATCGCCATTTGTCTCGGGGGAACTCCAAGAGCAACCCAGTGGAATTTCGGATTGTCAAGGACCTTGATCAGAACGTTGGAAAGGAACACGGGTCGAATCTTCTCGGCCCAAATCTGCTTTTGCTCCTCCAAGGTTTCGGCCTCGCACATTGCAAGGACGTGTTTTTTGAGTCGACCAATACGGGAAACCATTTGGAACACACGAACTGCCATTCCGGAGCCGCCAGTTTTGAACAGGTTGGAGAATCCCGAGTTAGTCTTCCAGTACTGAAGGGCGTGAGACGAGAGGTACGGCGAAAGGTGCGAGTCCAGAAGGGAGCGGAAGCGAGGGTGGTAGCCTTCCCCGAACAATTGCCAGAAGTCTGCGTAGTCGAGGGAGCTCAGCGCCGCAAGCTTCAGTTCAAGCATGTTATTCTTTATATGACGATGTCAATTGTTAGCGAAATCACTTGTTCGAAACGGCTCGAACAGCCTACCTGACACGGGTTCATGTCCACACAGTGAATGCGGCCGATGCCCTTTATGACATATTCGAGCGCATTGCAGCCCCCGGAAGTGATCACCATCATACGATCGTCAGGCTGGAGATTGAGCGCTTCGATGTCGGTCCTGAAGAAAAATAGGGTGAAGCCAAAAAAAAATCACTTGATTCAGCTCATACTACTCACCTTGGGTCCTCCCAGGCGAAGGCGTACAAGTACGTCGAAAAGTTTGGAATGACTCGAGCATCGAATGGTTGTCTCCATCGCATTCCTTGCCCATGGACGAAGCCCTGACCAGCAAGAGTCAAACGATCTGTGCTAGTGAGCCTTTTCAGTTCGGTGGGCCTCAGGCGAGGGGAATCCTGTCCGGGAACAAAATCATTCGACGTGGAGAAGTCGTCGTCGCTCGAAGAACGGAAGAGGTTCGAAGGTGTCAACCGCGGGGATGCGTCGGAAGTAATAGACCCATTGTTGCCGACTGCAACGGATGCACTGAGTGACTCTGTGAGTGCGACCGCGCTCTCGATTTCGTCCAGAGCGAATGGCGACAGAAGGCCATCTTTGCGGCAGCCAAGATAGACGTAGTAAGGAATCCTGATGAACGGCCAGAAGATGTAGTTGAGAGCCGAAACGGTTTTAACGGTGGCAAACTGTGGGAGTGTAGGTCGTCAAATCGGATACTAAACATAACCGTGCCTGAACCTACTTTGTGCTCCAAGTACTCCCTGCGATGAGGCTGAAGGTAGACGTTGTCCGCGTCGAACCACATCTGCCAAAACCACCTTCCGAACCAGCTGCGTTCTCGGGAAGGGTCCTGTGGGGCACGTTTTGGCGGTGCGTAGAAGTCGGCCACAGCAATGATACCAGTGAGCGAAAGAAGTTGGCTCAGGGCATCGACGATGGGGAAAATGGTTTCGAGCATGGAGACTGCAATTTGTTTCTTCTGAGTGAGCACGAAGATGATTCAAAATTGGAAGAAAAACTTACGTGAGTAGGACAGTGTAATAAGAGCAACCTCAACGCCCTCAGCGCCACCATCCTCCGCGGGGATTTCGAACTTTTCGGCATCACCGCAGATAACGCGAACATTGGCCCATCCAAGCCTGCAAACAATGTTTTGATGTCATTAAAGTGCTACTTGAGTCGATTCTTGCGGCTATATTAGCTTACCTTTCGAACCGACGGCGAGCGACCTCGCACAAAGATGGGGTGATGTCCACGAGATAGACAACGTCGAAGTTAGAAACGTGGTAGAATGCATTCATGCGTTCGATGTTCTCGCCAGTTCTATATGAAAACAAAGGGAATAGAAACTGATCAACACCACCGCGTTTCGCGAGATCCAGGCCAGACTCACCCGCCACCGACATCGACCCACGCGACCTTCGTTTTTCCGCTAACGCCACCCAAGCCAATATTCGCTCCAACTTCGGGACTGTCCGGTGGGCTCGGAAGAACTTCCGGGGACGCTGATCCATCGACCTCCTCGGTACCTTTGGATGCCGGAGGAAGAGCCTTGGGAATTTCAGATGCAAGAGAACGGTAGAGCTGGCGTTTGTACGATGTAGTGTGCAGGGACTTCTCCTCCAGTGAGGCGATAGACAGGGGGGTTGGGTGATCTAAAAAGGGAAAAGACGCGGTGACGGGTTTCGTCAGCTGCTACGTGTCGGTACAATTAGACGAACCTTTTGCCGGGTAATACTGTTTGAGTTGTGCGGCGGCCAGTTTAAGCATGGTAGAGCGACCCCTAAGAAGGCGGCGACGAGTTTGGTCGTATACACCTGTATCGGTACGGAGATCGTTCGCGAAGGTTGAGGAGGGTGAACGTGATAGCGATCGAGGGTTCAAGGAACAAGAAACAATCACGAATTCAGTGAGACGAGAATCAAACAGATTACGAAATAATCAGAGAACTAACTGGCTTGATCCTTGTAGAAAGCCTCCAATCGTGCTTGATGGTCCCCGTGATGGTGAGTCCACAACTGAACCAGGGGCTTGAGGAAGACGTTCCAGGCGAAAACGATCGTAGGCTTGATTTGGGAGTCGTACGTCAAGTAAATAGCCGAAAGAAGGAAGACGATAGCCAACAAGAGCGAGCCAAACGCAATGGGACCGATCTCTGAGGGCGCGAGTTGGTGGACGGCGTCGGGGACTTTGACACCCTGGGCGGCCTTGGATACAGAGCCCCATCTGGGAGCCAAGAAAGACGTGACAAAGAGCCCCCCGGAGAGGACGAGGAGTGGCACGGCGATGTAGGTCCGGACCGTCTCCATGAAGACCTGGGCGTCGTTTTGGACAACAGGCTTGAAATTCTGTTTGACAACCGGAGGCTGTCCACGAACGGGGGATGCTGGGCGCGCTGGAGCGGACATGATTGAGCTGGGCAGGGAAGATGTGACGATATTGGTCGGTGATGTGTCAAACGAAAGGAAAACCAAGGAAACAGATGCGGCGACATATTCACGGTAGCCACGCGGGGATTCCTGGCACGGTCCGGATTCCTTGAGTTCCTTCGTCCGCTGCTAACACGTCGAGCAGCTCCAGCGCGGAAGGCAGAATCGTTTGTTGGACCCTTCCCCAAAACCACGTGAAGAGTCTAGATAGCCCTCTGCTTTCCGCAACAGTCCGCGTAGATAGTTCCTGTGGTGCAATCTCCAAGGAATTCGCTCCGTTTACTCACCAATCCGGTTCACAGGTGGGTGCTCGTGGGTTGGACAGGTGAAGTACCGTTGAGGCACCCACCTGCTGCGCCACAAGGCGTGCCCCGAACGTGTGGGTCAACGTTCTCCGCACTTCTTTTCGAAGGATCAAATACTTTCGGCGAGACGAAAGCTGAAAATGTGGGTGCAATTTAGCAAGTACCAAATGCTTTTCCGCGAAAATGTCAAAGGCGAGCCCTGCCGTCTCCCAGCTGATGGAAAGCCGGTCACATGAGGGTACGGGAGAAGTTGTTGTATTCGCTCTTGGCTTGTTAACCGATGTCACAGAAGCTGGTCGTGGTCACCGACATTCATTATTTCTTTAATTTTAGATTGGCGCACTTTTGGACTAGGCAAGGGAGAAGGGATGAAAACACATTCAAGCACATGCAGTCATCCCATCGCTTCGAGCAACTCACTGATTATCTTAGCTTTGCCTTCAACTCCCGAAGGACGTGGCTTCTTCCGTCTTTGCCTAACCGATCGCCACGATCGCCGTACATACAAACCGCTCCTCTCTTCGGCTACCACAGACCCGGTCGTCGCTTTTGGTATCGCTCTGTTCTTAGTCTGCTCGCAAACCTTGTTTTCCATTCATCGGCAAGACTCGTTACGCCATCGACATCTCTCCTTCACCTTCTGGAGTATTCGCATTTCGTCTTTGCACAACCGCGCGAAACCGGGTCCAGAGAACCTTGAACGCCAAGCAATCAAACCCGCGAACGCAATTGGTCCATCCGCGATTTGAACTGATCATGCCGCATCTCTCCGAAGTGTTTCAGAACTTGTCACACAATACATAGAACAGCATCGTCAGAGGAGGACAGTGGCTGGGACTGTTTAATCCC
>KQ965756.1:402761-429820 GCA_001574975.1 Gonapodya prolifera JEL478 | reverse complement strand
AGGTCGTAGGTGGATTCGAAACTGTTCCCCAGTTCACGTGGTAACCAAATCAAACACGTGCCTCTAAAGGGCCAAATCATACGTCCACAAACCACGTCCGACCATAAAGACGGTGCAGTAGTCATCTTGTCGTATTTTCTCGGATTTTTGCAGAAGCTCTAGATCTGAGACTCCTCGACCAGGAGTACGGACTTTAGTATAATCACCACAGGTGACCATAACGCATCACGACAGTGCATGGTCGTCCTTATATCCCGGCACGACATTCGCGACCAGAGGTAAGAGCTATGAACAATATTTTTACCATGTGCAGCAGGATGTGACTTTACAGGGCAATGTCAGGGCTGGCCGGACAGTAATGGACCGGACATTGCGGGCTCCGAGCGCAGGCGTGCAAAGGCAATAGCTGAAGAGAGAGGGAACCACAGCGGGGAGAGTGGCGGGTATCTTTGTATGACTAGAAGCTATTGCGTTCTCTCTTCATACATATTGTGTCTTTTTTTACGTGTAAACCCACACGTGAGACGTTTCTTTTTTTAAAGGTTGATTCGCATTCCAGCTTTGGGGGAGAGATGTACGAACGAAGCCTCGGCCCTGATTTCGGCGCATTTTTTTGGAGTCAGGGGGTGGGGGCGGGGGAGAAATGAAGAAACACCTGAAGGTACACACCGAACAATCGTGCTATAACGTATTATTTGATTTCAGACAGGTGAGTTTGGTAGGTTTGTTTTGGGAAGTCGCCAAATCTGTCTGTTACAATGAAGCGGAATGGGAAAAACGGTTTGGAAGAGGTGGTGTCACGGATGCTTTTCGGCTTGCTCAAGCTTATAACCCTTCTTGCGAGGAAATGCTTGTGGAATCGTCAGAAATTTTCGTTTTCAGTTCGGAAAGGTTTTCCCTATCGCACTGTGGCGCAGACGCACAGCCACTTCAATGACCCGATGGGACCTCTGGCTTTCTCCCGTCCCATCTCCCGACGTTCGTTCCTGACGGGTCTCTGAACAACGTGAGCGCGGCGTGGAAATCGGCGGCGAATTCTTTTAATCTCCTGGAATCGTCGCACTGCCCGCGTGACTCGCCGTGTTGTTCTCCGTGTCCCTGGTGCGACTCGCTCACCAATCCTGTCCGTATCAACCGAATCCATCCCGCCTTCGCCACACATCTCTCTTCAAAAGCTTCCTGCTTTTCATCCCCGACATTTTCATTCCCCAACAATGAGGGCAGAGTCTGCTATTGCGCAACTTGACAAGTGGGTCTTCATCGCCCTCACCCAATTTCCTGAAATCAATCAATCGCTTACCTGGACTTATTCGAACGCCATCCATCATCTCGTTTGCGACTAGGCCGGTCCGCTCGGTGGACTTCCCCCAAACCTCCAAGGGGCTTCCGGAGTCCCTCGCCGCCTTCTACGGACAGAATGTCTTCACCCTGAAGAAGATGCAGGAGACCCTCCCCAAGCCCATCTATCAGAGGTTCCTTCAGCAGACCAAGGTGAGCGGTAATTTGAATCGACGCCGAGCCATTATTGCTTCCGATGGACGATGCGGATTCTATCTCCACCTCTGGTGTGTCGCCGCTATCGGAACCACCGGCGTTGTCGTGAATTCTCTCTTGATTACCGCTGTGTCATTACTCTCGAGAGCTGATCGATTGTAGTTTTCGTGATAACCGCGACGTATCTCTGTTTATCCCTGTCCTCGTCTCACATATCTAGGGTCGCGGCAACATTGACAAGCCCACCGCCGAGGCAATCGCCCACGCTGTCCGCATCTGGGCCCAGGAGCGGTAAGTTTCTTTATTTCATCGGGCCTATCGAACGCTACTGACTTCATTTCCCCCCTCCTAACAACCATCCCTCTTTCAATGTGTCCTCCACGCAACACAGTGGTGCCACTCACTTCACCCACTGGTTCCAGCCCCAGACCGACGGAACTGCTGAGAAGCACGACTCTTTCCTTTCCCTCAAGTCCGTGGTGACCGCCAACGGCGAGGAAGTTCTTCCCTTCGATGGATTCTCTGGTGGGCAGCTCCTCCAGTCTGAGCCCGATGCCTCTTCGTTCCCATCTGGAGGTCGCCGGACGACCTTCGAGGCTAGGGGGTACACCATCTGGGACCCCATGAGGTGAATTACCTTCGATGTGTCAATTTCACATCCTGTTGGAATATCGTTTGACGTTTCCGATCATCACCATCCTCACAGCCCCATGTTCCTTGAGGAGGGCCCCCACGGCACCACCGTCCTCTACATTCCCTGCGTCTTCATTTCGTACTACGGCGAAGCACTCGACGAGAAGACAATCCTCCTCCGCTCCAACGAAGCCGTCTCCCGCGCCACCGTTCGCCTTCTCCACCTCATCGGCGAAACTGACGTCAAGAAGGCCTACACGACCTTGGGTACCGAACAGGAGTACTTCCTGGTCGACCGCGCTTTGTACTCGCTCCGGCCGGACTTGAAACTCACCGGTCGCACCCTGATCGGATCGGTGCCGCCCAAGCACCAACAGTTGGAGGACCACTACTTCGGAAGGATCCCGGGAAAAGTTCTTGCGTGCGTTTCTGAAGCCGAACTCGAGTGTTGGAAGCTCGGTGTTCCCCTCAAGACTCGCCACAACGAGGTTTGTTCATGGAACTTCAACTCTTTCACCGAGGAATATGTCATTCATACTTTACTTGTTCGTAATAGGTCGCGCCGTCGCAGTTCGAGGTTGCCCCCATCTTCGAAGAATCGAGCCAGGCTGTTGACCACAACCTCCTGACCATGATGACTCTCAGCCGCATTGCGCACCGTTACTCGCTCAAGGTAATCTTAATCGAATGAAGAGGTGGCACGAAACATATTCTGAGACAAGCGTTTTTAAGGCCCTCTTCCACGAGAAGCCGTTCAAGGGTGTCAACGGATCAGGAAAGCGTAAGATCTTTACCGGCAACTGGTATGTGTAAGTTGTGATACATACCCATTGTTATCGCAGACTGCAACTGGGCCATCGCCACCGACCTCGGCGACAACCTTCTCGACCCCACCGTCCGCCCCGAGACCAACTACCGCTTCCTTCTTTTCCTCGTCGGCATCCTTCGCGGTGTGCACCTCCACGCTGGCGTTCTTCGCGCCGGTATCGCGTCGGCGTCCAACGATATGCGTCTCGGCGCCAACGAGGCTCCCCCGGGCATCATCTCGGCTTTCTTGGGAGAGCAGCTCTCCGAAGTCCTTGCTGCCGTCTACGAGGGCCGTGACATCAAGAGCTTCTCCGTACCCAGCGTGCAGTCGGTCAAGGTCGGAGGAACCGTGTTGGACCTCAAGGCAAGTTCATCGTGGATTTGTGCAATTGTCGCCCCCGTTCTTACCGCTGCGGTGCGATAGATCTCCACCCTCCCCACTGTCCCCCGTGACCTCACTGACCGCAACCGCACCAGCCCCTTCGCCTTCACTGGCAACAAGTTCGAGTTCCGTGCTGTCGGATCCCACCAGAACCCTTCGTGGCCCGTCACCATCCTCAACGCGATTGTTTCCTCGGCACTCAACGATGTCTCGGACATGTTAGAGAAGCAGAAGGGCAGCAAGGTGAGTACTTTCACCTCGTAATTGCTTTGTCGAAATGGCGAATCGTCTGTTCCCACCAGGCGTCCGCGTCCGTCGAGGACATTCTCACAGTCGTCAAGGAACTCTACAAGGAGCACAAGGCCATCATCTTCGAGGGTGACAACTACTCTGCCGAGTGGGCTGCTGAGGCCGAAAAGCGTGGTCTGCCCAACATCAAGAAGGCCGTCGAGGCGTTTCAACAGCTGAAGGACGAGTCCCATATCAAGGTCTTGACCAAGGAGTCCGGTGTTTTCACCGAGGAGGAACTCATCTCGCGATACCACATCCTGCTCGAGAAGTACATCAAGGACATTCAGATCGAGGTTAGTATGTTCGCTCTGTTCTCGTCTTCGGCGGTACTCCAATTTTCTTTCTTCTACAGGCTGGTACCCTCAAGCTTATGATCACCCAAGGAGTCCTCCCCGCCTCGTACGAGTACCGTCTCGCGCTCGCTACCACCGTCAAGGCCGTCCGTGACGCTGGCGGTGACCCCAGCGTGGAGAAGGCCGCACTCGACTCCGTCGGGGAGCACCTCGCTGCCCTGCAACCCTTGACGAAGAAGCTGGACGAGGCGCTCGCTCACTTGGGCGACAAGCACGGCGACGAGGAGGAGCACTCGAAGTACGCTGCTTACACCGTGGTTCCGTTGATGGATGAGATCCGGGAACACGCTGATGCGTGAGTATTTGAACTTATTGCGGCTGCTCTATGGACGCATTCCCATTGTATTTTGTCGCAGTCTGGAGGAGGTTGTTGCCGACAAGTACTGGCCTTACCCCAAGGTGAGAATCATATCGTGCGGTCGGTTGCTTTCGTTCGCTCATGCTCATGAACACCCTCACTCTCCACAGTACCACGAGATTCTGTTCGGTCACGCTTAAATGTCGACAAGGCACAGTCTCTTAAGTTATTGGCGCGATGTATAAAGACGGTTTGCGGAGGTTGATTCGGCGTCAGTAATTCGGCGTAGACAGACAGTTTATTCTAGTCTCTGTACTACGCAATGGATACTTCACGGAGTGATCTTTTCGATTTTGGTTTGGGGCACTCGATCAATTGTTTCTTGCCGCTAAAACAGCTTATAGTATCGATCGTTCATTACAAAATGCATCAGCTTTAGACGACCTGCCCCCACACTCGACAGTCTCCCGTGGCGACCGGGCGTCCCTCTCGCGGTGACAACTGGGCAAACTGCATTCCACCACCCTGGGGATGTGCTGCTTGAGGTGAGCCACTCACCCAAATACAATGCATTAGCGCAGGTGCCAAAGGGCGGTTTGAGATTGCAGCCTGACGAATTCTCCCCCTTACCCAGCACAACGCTTGGCGAGACGGTAATTGATGAATTGATAAATGTGCGGAATGGTGCAATCGGGGGATTTGGAAGGAAGCGGGTTCCCCCACAACCCCCTAGGCGCTAGCCAGCTGACGACCCATTGAAAGGTCGCAAATCCCCCAATGTCCCAGACTATTGACTTCTCCTGGTGTGATCTGGAACGTGTTGTGTACTTGGTGACCTCTGTGGCGTCACAAGGTGCTCGTGACTTGCACTTTCTTGGGAACCACCTGAGGGTAATCATATGTGGTTGACAGGGTGCTTCAGGTATGTGAGGTTGTTGAAACAGATGGGAGCATAGCTTGTGGGTGTGGTAGCTGTCAAATTTCTGGAGTAGGCACACTGTGCAGGAAATGAATCCTGGGGTTCAAATTTGACATGGGGACCATGGTTAGAATATTGCATGATTGAGAGCGTTGGACCAGACAGGGACATGATCTGAGGCCTGTGTTTGGGCTTCTGGTTGCAGGTGTTGGATGTTAAGAACAGAATTGA
This sequence comes from Gonapodya prolifera JEL478, assembly GCA_001574975.1. Taxonomy (NCBI): domain Eukaryota; kingdom Fungi; phylum Monoblepharomycota; class Monoblepharidomycetes; order Monoblepharidales; family Gonapodyaceae; genus Gonapodya; species Gonapodya prolifera. The sequence goes on along the minus strand of KQ965756.1, from coordinate 424,412 downwards.
TAACTTTTAAGAAGTCTCACAGGGGCTCTCTGAGCACTTTAAGAATTTTGGATGGGTGATGGGATTTATCTTTTGAAACCCATTGAATCATCAAAGGGGAGCATAAGTCTCACTGACATACAATCTCATCTATCCTGCTGAGAAAGTGACATTTGCAGAGCCCTTCTTGAACTCCCACCTCCTTTTTTTTGCTGAATACTATCATGTTAACATCTATGCCAAGGTGTTCTGCATTCACAGAACTCACTGCACCAAGGAATCCAGAACTGGTTACAATTCCCATTCACATCCTGCCCACCCACATCAATCATGAGCTGTAGATCCATTTCCTAGTGAACTCCTCATTCTCAAACTTTGAGCATGTACTAATTTAGCAGTCTGATGGCCACTTGCATTTGTGTGAGGGTTACTTATTGCAACTTGGTAGGAATCAGTAGAGTTTGAATTATGAGTTGTTCTATAGCACTTTCGCTTAGTATGCCTCACAATTCTCTTGTAGGCATCACTTGTACCCCTTTTACTCATTTTATAGAGTGATATCTGATAGCTTTATTTGTTCCTTTTGGGGGATGATGTCACCATGTTTAGTTGGACCTGGGATTGTTGCGTCATCCTGGTTTGAGGGTGCAATGCCAAACTCTCACACAATTTGGACATTTTATTGTATGAGTGTGATGTGAGAGTCTAGTAATCTGATTTGCACCCTTCATTGTTGGTCTACCATTGGATTATCAATGCAATGGTAACTGGCACCAGAGTCTGCATCATGTTTGGCTGCCCATAACAGACTTTTTGAAGAAAATGTTACAAAAAGCTTTGCACACCATCTGAAGTCAGGCACATCACCATTCATCCTTTTGTCCTGCCTTCTAAGAACACTTGTGTTTCAGTCAGTACTTGAGAAACAAGAATGAAGGTGTTTGTAGGCAAATCCAATGGAGTGGTGTATCCCCTGTACGTAGGGGCATTCATTTGAAGTGGAGGTGGTGCTGCAATGCTGGTAGTAAGGGGCTGCAACTGTATTGTGCAGGGTGCTACAACACTACATTGTAGTCTTGAATTCTTTTATTGTGGAGAGGAGGTACTGTTTGTTTTAACATATGAATTTTATGACAATGAGTCAAGCTGTTCATTAATTTTGGGTAGATGACAGGCACATGGCCAATCAGTCAACAATCACTTTATTGAGGAGCGTTTCGACCCCGACCGCAGCCGCGCGTCAACTATCACCCGCCCGCTTCACGCTCACCCTCCTCCGGCGCTTTCCCGCTCTCGCACACCGCCACCTGGACTCAATCGACCGCCAGCATGCTCGCGCCGACGTCCGCAGCCGAGGTGCGATGCCCGTTCGCCGTCGCGTCCCCTTTCGGCGCCCGCCGTCAATCTCTGCGGTTTTGACTCTCGTCTTCTTTCCAGCCCACTGAGCCCACCGTCAATCCCACTCCAAAGCAAATCGACTCTTTCGTCCCTAACCCGCTGCCCTCGCCCTCGCCCTCGCCCTCGCCTGCCCCCCTCACGCACCGCGACGAAGACGAATCATCGCCTGCGTTCCGCTTCACCCCGCTCCCGCACTCAGCCGTGAAATTGAGCTCGGATAAGCACGCACACGCTCTGTTCGCTAAATGGTTGGTGTTTCTGCACTCCGTCCCTGCTCGCGGGGGGGGCAGCGGTGTCAACCGAACGCCATCACTAACCAACAACGCTTAACCCACACGGCGCACACAGGGGAATGTCGGACAACATGACGATCCGCAAGTATGCATTCGACCAACACTTTGCGTCCTACGCCGTCGGAGCCTTCCTGCGCGACTTGTTCGACCAGGCTGGTGCCGCGGGAGAGTTCCAGGTACGTGTGCCGCTGGGGATAGACGAGGTCGGGAGTGAAACTGACATGGACCTTTTTTTCGCTTTGTGCGCTCGTGACCGTGAACGCGACCAGGTGATTGGCCCCCGCGACACATGGTGCGCTACGGGACGAGTGACTGGCGCGGAGTACGCCCCCGTGCGGGGGACCAAGACAGACACGGACATGTTGAAGAAGCTGTACGACTATGGTACGTGTTCGTGTGTGTGTGGGGTGGTACGTGGGGTTTCAACGTTTCCTGATCTACTCCCTCTGTGGAACCTGGAACTAACCCCACCCGGCACACCAAACCCCGCCCCACGTCCATGCCACCTTCCCTTCGCCGCCTCTCCCTCACTCCAGGCATCCTCCGCCCCAACGGCGCCATCGCCAAATGCCTCGACACCATGCACCCATCCGGCCTCCTCCTCTCCGACCTCCTCCGCCTCTGCCTCTTCGACGAAACTTCTGACGAATACGCCACCTACACCGCCTCCGAACGTGACGAGATGCTGTTCCGGGTCTTTCGACATGTAGTTGGCGGGGGAAGACTGTGTCAGTATGAGGACGAGGTCGGGGAGTATGTGGGCGTGGCGAGGAAGGTGTATCGGGAGTTGGTGAGGTGGGTTTCGTGTGTTGGGGTTTGGTGGCGGGCAGTGAGTGGGTGGGGAGTGACCGATCTCATTTCACGACACGGACGAATCGACTTTCCCCACCCTTCCCCCCACCCTTCCCCCCACTATCCCCCACGTACCATTCCAAACCTCGAACAGCGTCACCAAAAACACATCCACAACACCCCCCACACTCTCAATCCCCACCCTGTGCTACACGGTCACGAGTCTCGAGACCTCCCTCGCGCCACTGTTCCCGATGCGGCACCCGCAAAACTTCTGCTACGTGACTGTGGATCCGGCGAGGAGAGTCGTGACGGTGTGGTATCATGCGAGCTCTGGGTATTATTGAGTGACGGATGGAAGGTTCTTGTGCACGATGTGAATCGAAATTTAATGTAGCAGGGACGTCTTGACGTGAATACAATGCGGGGCAGATAATTCTCCTACACGAGCGGTGACTTTGCGGCGATCAGTGACAAGCAGTGAGTAACGATTGCGGCGAGGCGAGAGAGATGCGGTGTAGGCTTCGCGGTCCCAGATGAGTGGCAACAAGGCCCTGCGGCCTCCAGGCGGAGTGCGTCGGGCGTGCATGGCTGGGGTGCACCCAAACACCAAACCCAAACCAAAATGAGGCAGGACGGTCCAGCGAGGTGCAGTGGTGTGAAGATGTGGGGCAGTGGAGAGGATATTTTTAATAGAGGGGGAGCTCGCCTGAACTCTCCCCGCCTTCTTCAGTGGCTAGGGTAGGCGGTAGGCATGGGGAGATTGTAACTGATTTTGGCGGACTAAAAACGCTTTACAGGCCCAATAAGATTTACAGAACAAGATAAAGGTATGTTTCTAAATTCAGCGGTCACATGAGGGGATTACAGTTTGCGTGTGGGTCCTCAGGACGCAACCAGCCACGCTGATTGGTCAGCAGTCGCGGTGGCGCACGTCTGCCTCCTCTCGCAGCAAAACCAACCAGAAAACCGAACCTAGCAAGGACTAATGCCCCGCTCCGTCTCCCGCTCAAACTCCGACTCCGAATCGTCGCTGCTGCTGCCAGACGACTCCCACGCATCCGCGTCAAGCAGACAGTCCACGCTTGCAGATGAGCTCGAGAAGGGTCTCGCACGGTATGGCGGCGAGGGGTACGGCACGATGGCAAAGGAGGGGGCGGCTGTCGCAGTCGAGATCGACGCCGAGCCCGGACACGAGCACTACTCGCACAGGGCGCCTTGGGTAGGTCACGTCAACATGGCGGAAAGAGAAGACACGTTGCTGACTCGGTCACTTAACACACTCCCCCCCCNTCACAACACAAATCTCACTACACTCTGAACAAAAACAGCTAAGAGCAGCAATGCTGGGCGCTTGCGACGGTCTCGTATCCGTGTCGTCGCTGATGGTCGGAGTCATTGCCGGCGGAGGATCCAACTACCAGGTCGTGCTCAGCGGAATCGCAGGCACCGTCGCAGGCGCAATGAGTATGGGCGCAGGTCCGTTTGTCTTGTCTACCTCCGCTTCCTCGATGACGCCGTGCTGACATCGTTGGCTTGCTACGTCCTCTCAAACCCTCATCACGACATCTGTACACACCATTCACCCTTTCGCACGCTCTCCCTCGCACCTTTCCCCCGTTCTTCCCTCCCTCGTACATACAGGCGAATACGTCTCGGTCTGGTCCATGCGCGACGCCGAACTCGCCGACGTGCACCGCGAGCGCACCGAATTCCTCCGCGCGGGTCCACACCCATACCACTCCGAGATGCGCGAACTGGCCCAAATCTACGAATCGCGCGGGTTCCCACCCGACTTGGCCCGGGAAGTCGCCGAACACTTCCACCACAACCACGACCTGGACCAACTCGTGGCGATCCACGCGCGGGATGAGCTCGGGATCGACACGGACGACCTGGCGGACCCTCTAGGGGCCACGCTGGCGTCGATGGCGTCGTTCGGTATGGGCGCGCTCCTCCCGCTCCTTACCGGCTCTTTCCTCACAGACCCTGACTTCCAAATCGGGGCCGTCATCTTCATCACCGTGATCGGGCTCTTCCTGTTTGGCGCCGCGGGTGCCGTCCTCGGTGGTGCGCCGCCGGGCCGCGCGGCGTTCAGGATGATGGTCGGCGGGTCAATCGCCATGGCCGCCACATGGGGTGTCGGCAAGATCTTTGGCGTTGTCGCTGGGTGAACAGTCCAGTTCCGCCGACGCTACATCGTGGTGTTTTGGAGGAAGGTGGACCACGCCCGCACACGGTCTCTTTTGCACACTGCACTCGTTTCAAACAAACCAGCTGCACTCGACACGCTACACCCCATCCCGCCTCCACCCTCCACCCTCCACTATCCATTCTTCACCCTTCACCCTTGGCACACGGCAGTCAGCAATCGGCAATTCGTTATGTTTCCCTACTCTTTGAACCTTCTTTTTGTATACAGCTGCATTATTTTTGTCTCGGCTTATATACATACACACATTTTTGTCTCGCAAACCATCGCGCTTGCAATTTACTCATTTTGGCATGTTCGAACATCAGCACGTTCATCCTCCAAGAAGATGCACACATTTGAGGGAAGTTGGCATGAAGTCGAATTCATACATCTCATACAAGCATAGGAAAGAATAAAGACGGCCGTCTCCATATCGAATCCGTTGTCATGAAAAAGCGAAAAGACTTTCCATGAGCCCAGCCAGTTATGGGGTCGAAGAATGTCACCCCTAAGTCCGTCACGCCTGTCTCGTCAGTATCATCCTCGTCGTCTTCGTCCCCTTGGCGATCTTGCAAGGCCATGGGCCACATCCAACGGCGTAGATTTTGGACTTCGATGACGACGAACAAGACGGGTAGGAGTCCAAACTAGAAGTTGGGAGTGGTAAAAGCGTCACCGGTGGTCATTACCGGCAACTAGCAGTGGGACAGAAGGACCTCACTATGAGGACGAATGTCGCTACAAGTTGAGGTGCCGTAACATCCCGGTAATTCTCGGGGAGCACCACGTTTGACATGAACAGGAAGAATCAGGTTAATGTGACGTTTGGTCACGAAGGAGGACTGAATTCACGTGTGCGAAGCGACGCTTAGTCTTTTTTGAAGGAGAGGCTGGCTTCGGTGTCATCGCTGAAGAAGACCGATCCGTGACTTTCTTATTCTTGCGGGCTTGCTGAAGGGAAAACCCCCAGGACAATGCACCGGACATCAGCACCTGCGACTCTCCGGAACATCCCACCAAAATAAATTTCAGTGTTTTGTTCTGCACTGGAATAATGAGTGATTCCTCGGGTTGTGGATGTCCGTTCAACTCACGTCATCCCCCGCCATCAAACGCGGCACCGCTCAGATTTCGCGCCTCCTGACCGTCACGTACTCGAGGGAGCATTTCAGCTCCTTGCTATTTTCGCAGACACTGCTGGAGACCTCGAGCTCGGTCCTTGGACGTGTACGCATCCATTGTGGTGAAAGGTATCGCATATTTCCTTCGTCCGGCATTCAACTTTTTTGTTTTCAGCCATCTTCGGTAATTATACAAAAATCTGATTTTTTTCTGCGTATTGAGTACATTTTCGTCTCTATTCGTAATATAGGTGACCACATATTTCGACGCTCCTCACACGCTGGCACGTCTCACCCCCGGCCCCACATTCTTCCATTTGTAGTCACACCTTTACGTTTTCGGACTCTACCACTTTTTGGTGCCGGTGACCTTCAGTGCAGGATGTGTCACAACGAGGCGCGAAGTCTTGTTCAAGTGACAATTCTTTGCCTCGTGGTACCATAACCATAGTTTGCTTCAGCCCGTCAATGAAATATTCCCTGAAATGTTGACAGGACCAAACAGCCTTCGTCGTCTTGGGCTTCGCCAAGAAGTCGCAAACTTCGTGGTATTCATGGCCAATGACTACCCCTCTTATGCAGCGGACAAGATATTCCAGCCAATACCGGGTTTCGAGGTGAGTTTGAAGACGGTTAAAACCGTAATTACGGATGGTATCATAACAATCATGAATTGCTGCACAACATCTCAGCATCTCGTATCGCCTCTACCACAGCACAAATTGCGAGAAGGTGCTCGTCCAGGCCTGGATTGCGAGTGGAATCCTGGAGTTCCAGATCTGAAAGACTCGGAGACTTACATGTAAAGACTGCTCGGAAACCTCCAGAAGACTTATTCTGAATGTAAAGCTCAGAAGAGCGCCGCGAAAGTCACACACCAACAATATATATAAGTATATTTGTGACTGACTAAACGAATTTAAACGGCTAGTGCAGGACCCGAGCTCCCTCTCACTTTCGAACCACAATTCCTCTAAATCCGTTTAAACTTTACTCGATGACCCCACCGTCTAAAACATTACATCCGCTCTTGGAGAACTAAAACCGCCGCTAAGCTCCAATAGTTCCGTCAACACTTCAATCGCCAATCACCGCCATGGCAGAATCCAACCTCGTGTCCAAAATTGCGATCGCCGGCGCGAGTAACTTCACTGCTTACATGACTCTTAATAGACTGAGAGCCGACTGAACGATCCATCCAATCGATGAACAGGCCGGCGGTAACTCGGGGCACCACATAGCTCAGGCGCTTTTGGCTGCCAAGAATTTCACCGGTCACCGCATTGACGCGCGTCAACAGCGGCACCAGTCTGCCGGAAGGAGTCATTGCGAAACCCGTGGACTCGACGTGTTCTCGACACTCGTGGACGCTCTTCGGGAACAGGACGTCCTCGTGATCACGCTGCACTCTCTGGCACCGCCGGGAACTCGAGAAAAACTTATCCGGGCCGCGGGAGAGGCTGGTGTGAAATGGATTCTGCCCAACGCGTGGGGAATAGATGGAACATACGAACTCATTGCGCGTGATCTGCCAATGTTCGCAGGTAAGCCCGCAATCTCCCATTCCCTTGCCTTTTCCACCTTCTCACCGCATCCGATCATCCAGCTCAGTGGCTAAAACCTGGGCTCTGATCACCGAAATCGGCAAAAGCTCCTACATCGCCATCACGACCGGGTTTTGGTACGAGTGGTCTCTAGATATTCCCGACGCCTTCGGATTCGACTTTGCCAACAAACGCGGGACCCTCTTCGACGGTGGTAACTCAAAGATCCCCATTTCCACGTGGCCCCACGTAGGACGCGGTGGCAAGTCTCCTCAGCCTTCCCATCAGCGACCCGGTAAAGGGACCCAGCCTCGAAAAGTACCGCAACTCACAAGTATTCGTGTATTTTTCCCACGCAAGCCAGAACGTCATATTCGAGTCCGTGCTTCGTGTCACGGACACGGATCGCAGCGAGTGGACCGTCACTATGGAGCCCACCGCCGAGCGATTCAGCACTAACAAGGCGCTACTTGGCAAAGGAGACCGGAGGGCGTTTGGGCGTATGCTGTATTCTCGCGTGATGTACGCCGATGGATGGGGTGACTTTTTGAGGTACAGCACGAGCATCAATGACGATTTGAGGTTGCTCACGGAGGATATGGATGATGCAACCAGGCGGGCAATTAAGCGCCAGCAGGAGGGGGACGGATGGAGTCGTGAGTTTGGTTCTTGTAAAATATTAATTTTTCTGATTTTGAATATCTTGCTCATCGCCTGTGCTGTTCTCTTCTTCTTGCAGATCGCACTGGAAGTCAGTAGATAGATAGTATTGTAGATTCAACTTGGAAGCATGAAATAATCACTAAAATTGTGACCGTTGTACCATTTTCGACGATGACAGTAATCTGGAGTCATGTTTTCCCCAGAGTCCGGCATTTCCACGACAGACCAGAAGAAAAAAATTTCAAGGACCAGAGGCCATGCCCGAAATATGGGCAGGGCATCATGTCGTGCGAAAAACGGTTCTGAACGGGAGATTGCTTTTGTCTCGTGTATAAATTTCAATCGTGAGCCGAATTCTGCCACGTGAACCCGCCGGCGGCGGGTATTCGATTTCTTTTTTCTCCCGGTGCAAAAATGCGTTATGGGTGCACTTGACGGCGCACCTGAAAAGCATGGTCAAGTCTCGCACTCCATAGGACTCCTTACTCGGCATCGCGGTCTTATCTCAGCAAATAGCCCACGGGCTGAGCGCGTTCTCGTAGTTTCGGGTATGCTCCGCCAGGGAGCAGGTGGTTGAAAGTCCCGGGTGCGGTGCGTAAGTGTTGAATACCCGACTCGCAGCCTGGCGGGACCTTCTTTTGGCCCGTCGCGCCTTGTACGAGCCGCGCACTGCGCTCTGCAACGGAGCCAGCAGAATGCCCGCCGCTCTCGATGCGCAGACGGCCGACGCAGTGGAAGCCGCACGCGAGGCAGACGCCAAGGAACTGCAGGTGCACGAGGGGGCGGAGAGGACAAGGGAGTCTGTCGTTGTAGTTATCGGCGAATTTCCCGTGTCTGTGGATGCCGCATTCATCGGAAAGCAACTCAGCGAAATCGTGAGTGGACGTTGGCAACCTAAACGGAAGGCTTGCGATGTTGTACACAGCAAGGACTGGAGTTGTGAGGTCATGTCACCCGACGGTCAAGTCGCCAACTTGGGCAGTTGCACTCGGACCTCGAATGAATGGCAGCGCCGAAGATGGATTTACTTTGTGCATTCTGCCTTCTCTCCTTACTGTCGGTGGCGATTGGTCGTGGGGGGACCAACGGAAACCTCGCAATGAGTCTGAAAGGTGGCTCAGTAACTCTCATTGAACCGACCAAGGATGAGTACTTCCGTGTGACGGTTGCTGTTGGACCCTCTGCTCGCACACGACAACGGCACTCAGCGTTGACGCTCCTCGTCAAAACTCAAATGAAGGATCAGGAGCTCACCGCACGCGTAGCCCGTTTGGGAAAGGAAGCGACGCGAAACCTGGTCGGTGGGCTCTATATCGTTGCAGATGGAAGTTGGTTTAATAGTGTCGGATGGTGGAATGAGGAGGGTGCGGGTTGGGGGAAGGAAGGTGGCATGGAATAGAAGAGCGCGGAGGGGAGATGATACCACGAGCAGCACTAAAGAATTCCCACCTCAGCAAGCGAACTTGGCTCGGGAGTCTTCTCACGGAGTACTGCTCGCATTTTGGAGCTTTTATAGGAACTCTTTCGTCCACCCATCGCGAAAGGGCCGACGCAGGAACGTCTCTGCATTTTGGCTTTTGTTATGCTCGCGGCTCCCCAATTCGTAACTGTTTCACCGGTCATTACATATTAAATCTCTTAATATAACATAGCCGTTTCGCTTATAAGTGACATCTCCGGAATCGCTGGGGTTGCCTGGATAGCACCAGTTGGCAGAAAGCGACAGTGACAGTGACTATATTGTGACATATAACTCGACTTTGTCTTGCTCCAGCTGAACTTCTCCCCCCTGATTTAATTGGTGACACCCTCCGCGCCCTTCTTCCCAGAACCTGTGAACATGTCGATATTGCCAAGACTCTGACGGAGACTTTGATGGAAGTGGGCAGGAGCGCACTCAGATATTGTTGTATATGCCGCCGCCCAGAAGCGCTGGAGCGGGGGGGTGAGCTGTCAGGTCACTGGGGTTGTCAGGTGTACGCACAGAAGTGTATTTCACTTTGTTGAGTATGGACAAAACGCAATTGCCCAAGTGGTCCCGGAGTACTCAAGGCTGTGAAGTACACTTTACAAGAAGCGCTAGGTCCGGTCAAATAAATGCCAAACACTCGCTCGATTTTGCGAGACCAGGTGGCAGAATAATGAGCAATTTTACCTTCGGCAGGTGCCCCGGTGACAGAACACCCTCAGTCCGCCCTCACCAGTATTTTTGGTTTTCTGTCCATCCTTCTTCCTTTCCGATGGCGCCCTCCACGCCGGCAAACCCTACGACGCCGCTGCTCACATCGTCGTCCCGCTCCGTCGCCTTCACCACCGCTCCATCGACCCCGATGGGTGCCACCCCGCCCAAGTGGCCGCCCCACGAGCGACGCTCGTCGTACAACCCGGAGGCGAACTGCCACCTGTCATCGTCTGGTGACGGCCACGCCCACGGACCCGCGCGGGGGAGGGAACGGGGTGGATCAACCGCGGCGAGGAGAAAGAAACTGGACACCAAGGCAGAGCGCGACAAGCGGCGGCTCATGATGGCGATAGCGCTGAGCGTCATCTTTTTCCTCGTCGAGATTGTCGGTGGAATTTGGGCCGGTGAGACCTGCAGCCGTTTGGATCCGGGTTTCGGGTGGTTGTGCTGATTCCACACCTGCGGGATCCCCCCTTTAAAAGGTTCGCTCGCGCTCTTCTCGGACTCGTTCCACCTCCTCTCCGACGTGCTCGGATTCGCAATCTCCCTCGCCGCGCTCCACCTAGCCCAGATGCCCGCGAGTTCGACCCACTCGTACGGGTACTACCGCGCTGAGGTGGGTCTTTTACGGGTGCAATTCTACAACGTGCGAAGTCACGGTCTAATATCTTGTCGGCTTTCTTCTCACCCCTCACCCCGGGCTCCGATCCAAGATCCTCGGCGCGCTCTTCTCCATCTTCTTCATCTGGGTCCTCACGGCCGTTCTTGTCTGGGAAGCCGTGCAGCGGATTCTGAACCCGGAACCCATCGACGCTCCTGTACGTTATTCGTCTTGTGCTGCAACCCCTCGCTCCTTGCCTTCCTCACCTTCACCTGTCTCACCCTCCCCCACTACCCCTACCGACCCGACGTGCACCAGATCATGTTCGGTGTCGCACTCGCCGGCGTCGTCGTAAACATCATCCTCGCCATCGTCCTCGGGCACGGTCACGACCACGACCATGACCACGGGCACGGGCATGGTGGGGAGGCGGAGCAGGGCCAGGGAACCGGGAGTGAGTCGAGCGAGGATGGGAGTTCGGATGGGGAGGAGGAGGAGTTGATTGCGAATGGCGACGCGCATGATCATGCGGATGGGGGGCATGATCACGGGCACGATCACGCCGACGGGGGACACGAACACGACCATGGTGCCAACGGGCACGATCACGGCGCTAAAGCGACCAAGGGGCACAACCACGAGGTGAGTCGACGAGGTTCCCCAGTGATGAGGACGAGCACGGTTTGACTCTAACAACGGCTCCTTGGTCTGCTCGTGCCCCTGTTCTCTACCACCCCCAGACACACGAAAACATCAACATCTCGTCGGCGACGCTGCACGTGCTGGGTGATTTGGTCTCGTCCATTGGCGTGTTGATCGCGTCGGTAGTGGTGAGTTTCGCTGCTCTTTGTCCTGGGCCCAGGCTTCTCGTAACTTCGTCTCCCTTCCAACTCCGTTGCACTCACCCTACCGTCTTCCCCCCTCCTCCCTGCCCCCCGCTAGATCTACTTCAACCCGTCCGCAACCTACGCCGACCCCATTTGCACGCTCCTGTTCTCTCTTATCGTTCTAGCCACAACGTTCCGGCTCGCCTCCCGGGCGGTCACCGTCCTCATGGAAGCCGCGCCCGCCGGTCTGGACCTCCGCCTCCTCGCACGTCGGCTTCGACGTATCCCGGGCGTCAGCGGGGTGCATGACCTGCACGCGTGGGCGTTGACGGTGGGGAGGGCGGCTGTGACGGTGCACGTGACGGTGGGCAAGGAACAGGACACCCCCGAGGCGGGTTCCAAGCGGCCGACGGACGTGAATGACGTCAAGCGAGTTCTGCACGAGGCCGAGTTCGTGGTGTGCAAAGAGTTCGGGATCCATCATTCGACGGTGCAGGTCGAGGTCGAAGGGTGGGAGACCTGGGAGGAGGGGCGACACGACCATGGCGAGGGCGCCGGGCAGCTGCATTGCGCGGTTGTGGACGGCGATGGGTGGGATGGAGAGGCGAGGGGCGAAGCGTGAGACAGTCTCGCCCGGGCCGGGGCGGTTGTACATTTTTTTTTTTTGTCTTGGGTGGGATATTTGGATTCGGAAGCCAGAAGTCATTTGTACTGTAGTACAGCAGCGGTAGACGAGGCGTCGCGCACAGCGAGCGTTTGGAGGGCGCATTCACGGTTCATTCTTGTGCTGGGTGTGGCGACACGTAAAAATACACACATAGAGATGTTATTGGCGCCTGCTGGACCACCTAAACTCAAGTGTCCGTCATCATTTGTTGGCGAAGTCCACTCTTTTCAAGTTGTTTGTTTAGCCGGTCAATAACCAGCACCTGTTCACCAGCATTAAAAAGCTACAATCATATGCCGTTAGCTCACATCCACTATGCGATCTAGAGTCCGTCTTCAGCTTCGGAAGTTGCCTTCTTTGACGTTAGTAGTCCAGTAACTCGGTTGATTACTGAATGTAACAAGACCCGCCCTGCCCACACCAAACACGAATGGATCGGCTTCCCGAAGATATCCTTCTTCGCATAATCGTGCTCGTCGTAAACACGAAGGAGTTCTACACTCACATCCCCCTGGTGTGCCGCCGATTCGGGATGATTCAAACTGCCATTCGAAAAGATGTCGTTTCACCAACAAATGCTCTATCCCGGCGACGTCAACCAAGTTTTACGTTCAGCTACGACCTTATACGTCTTGATTTCGGTTGGCTTCTGGTCTGGAGACTTTTCCATCGATGATATGAGGGCAATTGCCCAACAGGACGTCCATCGGCTCTCAGATAATTATTTCCGGAGGAAAATCTTGAGATTCCATGCCAAGTCCAGTCGCAATCGTTCTTGGACACACTTTCACCTCTCGGCGCGGCTTGAGCTCGGATCAGGAGGACCCATTGGCAACCGCACTTTTTCAGAGGAAGACATGCACGCAATCCGGACGACAATGGCACATCTTTTGCTGTTTGGCAATGTCAAGTTCGACTGCCTCCATTTCATGCCAGATGCGCTACCCATACCATGGTGTGTTCATGTGGCGAACGGTCTCGGCATATTGAAGCTGGACTTTGAACCAAAACCTGGAGTGGAAACGATGGAGCAAATGTTGATGGATGAAGTGATTCCCTCTGGATATTCGAAACTTGTCTTTTCAACCAATCATCCACTTATTCGGCTAACACTTAGACAAACACGCTGAACAGTTTACGTGCCCCGAGCATCCCTCTCGTAGAAACACCATGTCGACGCTTTTTCTGTTTCCCAATGTTCATCACTATAAAGGATTTAACCCAATCAATCAACGCTCTGGCCGCCGCTATGTGTGCTGGCACGTTTCCTCGGCTGCGCCGGATTGACTTCATGTACAACACAGAAGATCTCATGGTCGACCGTGAAGAGGAGCTGGAGGTCTCTCTGACGACGACTACGACCCGGCAATGGATCCATGTACACCCTCCATAGTCGCTCTAAAGGCCCTCCTCGACACGTGTCCTTCTGTGTCTGTTTCGATTCTCGGAGAGACGAAACTGTCGGCGGAGCTCTTTGCCCTATGCACCTGAGAAAGGAGACGGCGGCGAGTTCTCGTCGCATGGAGGCTGTCACGCATGCGCCAAATCCACTGATCGTATTTGGAATGCGACTTGGGTGGGGTCTTCGTCGTGTCGGTTGACAGGTCATAAGGTCGTCACACCATCACCCTTACTCATCGGCGCAGGCGCAGGCACCACGACGGGGGGGGGGCAGGTGGCCTCCGTGGCGCACCAGGAAAAAGCTGTGTCATCTCGGGCGACACCACGTCCCACATGATTTCACTGAGTTTGTTCAGGACAACCAACAGGCGCTCGCATGTAGGAAAGTTTGTGGCATATCACTCAGCCAGGCACGGACTCCGAACACCACACCCACCGCCGAGCTACACAACGTGCTTTTCCCATATATACAAACATCGGGCATGGGCTGAACTCTGATTTGGTCTGAATCGAGCAGATTGACCTCGGATGGCGATCGGACCGGAACGTGGGCGGAACAATCGACAAGTGCACTTGCGTTTGACAGCCCCCGTTTCTGCATTCGAAGCCAAAGCACAATGAAAGCAGTCTCGCAAACGCAACACGAGATTACCAGATGTGTAGCAGTATAGAGTAAAATTCGAAAACAGACGCGGAAGAAGAGTCATAACGGCTACCGTGGGATCTGTCTCCTCCATACCTTTTTGGGAGATACGGGTCATCCTCGGCGCGGTCCCTGGAATTTCTTGGCCTGCAAAAAAAAACAGAGATTTTTTTTTTTTGCAACGCAGGGTGGTCGGGTCAGCAGGAGCAGGAGCAGGAGGCAGGGTGGCGTCTCCTCGTTGAGGGGGGCATCCGTTTTTCGCGGCGAGGGACGGGAACGCGTCACGACTCACGACTCACCGCACGCCGTCCGACGCAGCACCATCCATTACCGCGGCAGGGGGAGATCAATCCCTGGATGTGGCTGTGAGTGCGGGGGATGGGGGGGCTGCGGACATAGAGGGCGGGAGGCGTGCTCTATGTGCACGCTAATATATCGGGGGTGTACGGTGAGGCGGTACTATGGAGACGGCAAAGACGAAGCACGCACACGACACGACTAGAAAAGGCGAAAAAAGTGTAGACTACATCCGCGGACATAAATGGGCGCCGTTTGAGGGACACCGCCGTCTGTACGGTGGATGTGCTTCGGGTCTTTTTCCAGGCCGCGGCCACACCCCACGTCCCAGGAACCGAACACTTGTCGCGCCCCGCAAGACTCGAATCGCACGCACGCGCCGCACGCCACACCCCGCGAGATGTGGGCGCTGCTCAAGGCTGCCGCAAGGTGGCGTCCGCGCGGGAGGGAGCGGCGACGCGGCTCATTCTCTGGGCCTGCCGCCGACGCGACCGCCGAGGTCCCACAAACACCCCCGCCGCACGAATCGCCGCTGCCAACGCCGCCCGCGCCGCCTCATCTGCCCGCCACCGTACTGCAGGACCTGCCCGCAGAGATTCTGCTTATGGTGGCGGACTATCTCCCCTTCAACCGCGTGCACCGGCTCGGCTCGCCCTTCCCCCTGCTGTGCCGCACTCTGCGTGCCAAGATGTACAATCCGATCAGCGTGGCCTCGCGGGCGGTCAGACGCTGCGGATCCGTCGAGGACGCATTCTGCGCGGAGCTCAAGCGCGACACGCTGGACCCGCACGTGATGCGCGCACTGGCTGACTTCGCATCCGACGACACAGGCGGCAGCAGCAGCGGTGCTAACGGTGGCGGCGGCAGTGGCAGCGGTGGCGGCGGCAGCAGCAGCGGCGAACCCGAACCCCACACCGAACCCGAACCACCAAAGGAGGACAGCGAGTGTCCCATGACTGTCATCTCTCGCGTCGTCGCCCGCTTCGCAGCCCGTCACGGCCCCACCGCCGGGCTCAACCTCGTCCGCGCTGCCTGCCGCGGTGGGCACACCGACCTCCTGCGATGCATCGCCGCGTCCATGCCCGGGGCGCGCGAGCTTCTCATCTCCAACGTCTCCTGCCACGTCGACGCGGCTCTCTCGCGAACACCCTCCCTCCTACGCTTCCTGATCCACGAGCTGGGCGCCGACATGTACGCAGAGGACCAGGCGGCCTTCTTTGCTGCCGTGCAGGTGGACGGCACGGCGTGCATCCGCGTGTTTCTCGACGCCGACGCGGACAGGAACCAGCTGGACGTCGGCCGCGCGCTCGAGCTCGCGGCCTTCATGAACAACACCTCCACGTTCTATACGCTCTTCCGCTCCTCCCGAGGCCGCGCCGCCCTGCAGACCCGGGCCGACCTCGAGGGACAAATGCTGCACTTCTGCGCCGCTTCCGGACTCGAAGAACCCTTGCGCGTTCTCGCACCCGACGCAACTCCCCGCGCCAAGGCCGCCGCTGTCATCAGTGCCGCGCGACGTGGTTACGCCCGCGTGGTCCGCGCGCTGCTCGAAACAGGCGACGTCCCGCGCCACGCGGCGGCCGAGGCGCTCGAGGCGGCGCGCAATGCGGGGGAGACGGCGTGCGTTCTGGAGCTGGAAGAAATCGTGGGCGAGTTTTCCCCGACAGCGGTGACGACGACGGCAGCGGCCTCTGGGTCTGGGTCTGGGTCTGGGACTGTGCTGAGCGGGCCTGGTGGTGCCGGCTCTCCGGGCGGAGGCGTCATGCAGCAGACCGGAACGATGGGTATGGGCCCCACCGTGCTGTACACCATCGACCCCGACACGGACGTCCTGTACGCGCCCTCGGCCGAAGACTTGTCTATATCCATATCTACGCAAGCGCTCGGCGACAGCGCGCTCGACATCCGGTCCCTGCAAGCCGGTACCCACCCGCCGCCACCATCCTCCCTTATCCCACACCCCCTTGCCGGCGATCATCCGTTCCCCCACCCCACCGCCAACATCCCTCCACGCATACAAC
This sequence comes from Gonapodya prolifera JEL478, assembly GCA_001574975.1. Lineage (NCBI taxonomy): Eukaryota > Fungi > Monoblepharomycota > Monoblepharidomycetes > Monoblepharidales > Gonapodyaceae > Gonapodya > Gonapodya prolifera. The sequence continues at coordinate 407,789 of KQ965756.1, read as the reverse complement.
AGCTCTACTACGACGCGTCCTTCATCCCTCTCCTCCTTCTCGACCCTCCCGGCCCCGTCCCCGTCCCCGGGGCCGGTTCCGACCGCGCAGACTCGTCGTCTTCGGAGTGCGCGTGGTGCTGTTGTCCCTGGACCGGGCGGCCGTCGTGGTGGATGACGGTGCTGGTCAGGATCCGTCGTGGGGCAGGGGCAGGAGGAGGGCCAGCGGGGGAAGTGGGCGTGCCCCCGCTGTTTCAGACGCCCGTGCAGATCAGGATCAGGGAGTTGAGGCAGATGATGAATCGGATGTTGAACCAGTAGAGGGCGTGATGCGTGATGACGGGTGTTGTGGTGGCGATACCGGCGGAGGGTGCTGTTGCAGGGATTTGGGAATGGAATGACGTCGTGACTCAATGGGGGCCAGGTCACATGAAGGAGGAAAAGGCGAGGGGTCAAAGACTGATGGTATCGATACCCCTCACGTCGTCGAGGAACAGTTAATCTTGGGCATCTCGTTTGGGCTCGTGAAGTGGACGTGAACGAATTGCGTGGCGTGGGCGCTCGCTTTGTTTCAGGCGATGAGGACTTTGGACTTTGGACATTGTTGGTGCGCCAGCCCCCCCCCCGGCCAGCCGATCGTACCGGAGCCTCCGGCGGGGAACGAAAGTCCAGCGCGTGTGCGAGCGATGTGATGCGGCGCGGTGGATGAGAAGTGCGACGTGGGTATTGCCTAATGGAAATTCGAATTGGAATATGTAAGCTTGAAAATGTGTGTATGATCATGTAACCAGAGTATTTGGAATAAGGCAATGCCTAGTACAAAGGATTCAAAGCGACCGGACTCATAAGACAGGAGGTAGTAGAGAGTGATCGTGAAAGCTGTCGGCTGGAAGCTTTGACATAAGCCAGATGGAAAGCGTCCACGTCCCCACACTTTCGAGAATTGTCGTCTATATCGCCTGGAATCGGCTGCACACCAGGGTGATATGAGAGAAAATGGCCTTAGTCTTCGCAAGGAGAACGAGGATACGAAGAAGGATTTCGTCTGGAAGTCGTTCCATTTTGTCGGTTAGAATGTCGTTTCGGTTAATCAACCGGTTGAAATTCAGTTACGAAAAGTTCAACACGCTCGAAGAAGACGAAACCGGAATCTTGAGCGCCAAGGGTTGGATCTAGCGTCAATGACTTCATATTTCTTTTTAGTTCCAGTAAATACAGATGTCCTATACATCAAACACGACGTAGCCTCCACCCAAGGCACGCTCCAATACGATCTGTGGCTTTGGTGCGTACGCGACAGACTTTATTCGCCGCGAACTCGCCGCGTTGTCTTTTCTGAGGTGAATAAGCTCAAAAAGCTCTGCTGACCCTTCCATCTCACCAATGATTGTCACAGACACGGCTCGACATGTGTCAAGAAGGGCCTTCAGGGCATCTATTATGGGGGTGCACGGGTCCATTGTAAAGTCGCAGTCGTCGTCGGAGAACTGGAGCTCGGCGTCGCGGTCCATTGTGAGCTCCTCGGCAGAGTACATGAATTCCATCCGGCGCAGGCGGGGGAACGCGCCGGCTGCGATGGCGGCAGTAAGAATGTGAAGCGATTCGGGTTTCTCGTTGTTGATGTAACCCAAGTAAGTGACTCCAAGTTTTCGCCCCGCCGCGGTTTCCCGTCTGGTGTGGAAAAGGGCGATGGGTACAATTCAAAGTCGAATCCTTCGTAATCTCGAGCATTAGGGAACAGAAAGAGTGTCGACATAGGAGCTTCCAAGAGACTGATGCTTGGGGCGCGTAAACTCTTCAGGGTGTTCTTCTGAAAGTCGGCCGATCCAGTGAATGGTGGGTTGAGGAGGGATGCTTGGAACATGCATCGGAATCACCTCATCTATCAAGATTCGTTCAACAGTTCTCGCTACAGGCTCCCGTGTAGGTTCACAGTCCAGCTTAAATACGTCTAGACCGTTCGCCACGAGAACACACCACGATATGGGCACAAGGACTGGCAGGAAGTGCAGGCAATCGAACTTTATCGTTCCAAACGGCAACACGCGTGCCAGTACGGTCCGGATTGTGTGCACATCTTCCGCAGCAGACGTGCTATTGCCAATAAGTCCTGCTGGAGCTCTAAGCCGAGCCGCGAGGAGAAAGGGCGTCCAAGAGTCGTTGCGATGGGCCCGACTGGCGCGTCGAGCCTTTTCAGAAGTTTTCAAGATTTTCCTCCGCAATTGGGTGATGTCTGTTAGCGGATCGTCCTTTTGCCGGGTAATGGACCTCAAATCGGCGATAGAGAAGTGTTCTGACTCAATGTCCACCGAAGTAATAAAGTGTACGATCGTAGCTGAAAGTAAAACGCCATTGATGTCTCTGGGATGTAGCATCAGTTGACGAAACCACACCTTTTCGGATTGCGGTCTGAATCCTCCCGAATCGGTGGCACACCCAGGGGATGTGAGCATAGAAAGCCTTCGTGTTTGCGACGAGAACAAGGATGCGAAGAAAGATTTCGTCGGGAAGTCGCTCCATTGTGTTGATGGCTTGATTTTATTTCGTCAAGGTCGACGGAGTACAAAATTTACACCGCGGGGAACACATAACGGCCTTTTGAAGACAAGATGAGTGGAGCTGACGGTGATGATTTCATCGAGATCCTATTTTGAGCGTCAGTACACAGGCTTAAGAAATACGTTCTGTGTCGATCTTTCCATGCAATCAAGCATCACCAGTGGCAAACTTATGCTTTCACGTTTCGGAAAGTTCCACCCAGTCCGTCGATATGCAATGTCCATTCAGCCACTGACTCGTCGTCCGTTGAAAGCAGTGGTTTGAAATACCGGCCCTCCAAAACACGAAAACCTCTCCCCAGGGCACACTCGAATGACAGTTTCTCCGGCCGGCGAAACTCCCGTTATATAACACACGAAAAATCATTGGTACAGATTGGTACTTCAACAACACTTTTCATTTCCACGATGCGCGGTCTTTCCACGACCGGGAGAGGTCTCCCCCATTCTCCGATATCCACCCGCTCCCGCGTCCCCTCGAATCTGCCATCCGGTGCTCTCTCTCTGTTTCTCCTTCTTCTGACGCTGCAAGCGCTGCCATGCAGAGCGTTTACCACCCCAGCCTCTGCCTTGGGCACCATCCGAATCCCCCTGGACGCGCGGAGCGGGGGTGACGCGGGTGACTCATCGGCTGGAACGGGAGCCGCTTCCACTTCTACTGACCTTCCGACGATGACAACAACATCACATGCCACCACTCGATGTACGTAAGCTTGCTATGGACTTCCGAGAACAATCGTTGCTGACCTGCGTCGACCATACAGTCACAACATCCGCCCTGTTTCCGTCGGGAAACTTCAACTATTCCGACGCCCCAACACAGGATCGCCTTTTCTTCATCCTCGCAATGATGTTCTTCATCGCCGTCATTGGAATAGCATTGATAATGACACTCGTGGTCACAATCCGGCGTTTTTTGGTGAGTCAAGGATCGACCATCCAATCGTATTCTCTCTAACCTCAACTCCCCACCTCGAAAAACCACCAGCACACTCTTGCCATTTTCGCTCCCTTACGAACCCAAAACCCGGCTCTGTACCGTCACCTGTTATGGTCCGGCAGCACTTCCATCACCGACCTCGTGGCACGCTCTGAGATGGTGTACCACGGGCCTACAGTTGACCTGGAACAACTCGCACACATGCCAGTTGGGAGGATCGGTGACGCGGCTACTGGAGACCAGGGACTTGCCCGCCCCATGTCTAAACTCCCTGGGCTCCGAACATTGGGCTCTATGGTTGGCTCCTTCGTGCACTTCCCTTCCCCCCGCGCCACCCCCCCCTTCTCCACACACACCCCTGCCAAACGCACTCCATCGCACGTCTCCATACTCACCACGCTCACGTCGTCCAGCTCCGCCGCCACACTATGCCCCGTCTGTCTCGACACCCTCCGCACGCCCGGTTCCGTGCGAACGCTGCCGTGCGGTCACGTCTTCCACGCAGCGTGTGTTGACGCGTGGCTGGTTGGGTGGCGAGGCGTGTGTCCGGTGTGCAGGATGGATTTGACAAAAGGCGCGTGTGCACAGAATGGGCAGCAGGCGCAGAACCACGAGGAGGAGACCGGGACGGGGACGCACGGCCAGTCTTCAGAGGAAGAGCGACCGTCACATACGCTGGGGGCGCCATCTTCGCGCTATGGCAGTCTCATCCGGATCGTGACCAGATTTTTGCGCCGTAGACGTGCGCATCGCGTCACCTCAGACCGAGAACCCGTCACTGCTGACCTGGGACTGGGACTGACAGGCGACAGCTCTTCATCTACACCCCCAGAAGATGTCGCGATCTCAATCACGGAAGCTGGCACAGTAGCTCCACGTACACCGACCCAGTCCACTTTCAGCCCATCGACATCTCTTGAAGTCATCCCAGGCAACTCGCATTTTGCTGCGGAAAACATCGAACTATCTCAAATTTTCGCATTCTCACAGAGTACCAATCTTCCTGAGCGGGACCTGGGATCGCAAGACACGTGATTAATGCGTGTCTCGGCTGGATGCATTGGGGACGGACATTGGGTACGAGTGGTCGATCAGTGGTGCGTCTTGTGTAATTATTCTGACTTGCGGGAAGTTGTGACTTCTAATGACGTGCGTGAGGTCTTAAATGCGTAACAGTAGTAGTTTATTTCGTATACATTTGGCAGTGTCTGACTCTTAGTTGTATCTTGATTAATTTTCATTCATGGAATCCGATGGAATCCGAACAGAACAAAGCGGTTTGGTCAAGTGGGGAGAAGGGGGATGTAAATGCGTGTAATCGCATCATGAATGGAAGCAACAGTCGTATTTCGTTTTACCATCACATGCGAATACGCTGAATCTGTTGAATCTAGCGTACGCGGACCTTCGTCGTAGTCGTAGATGACTTATCTTGTAGAACGAAATATGTTCTGTTGTCTCTTATCATAGTTTTACAGTATATTTATAGTCCGCTTGAGTCACTACTGAGTCCGACGTATCCAATGCAAATGAATCACCCAACGCCCTGCCA
>KQ965756.1:390145-401658 GCA_001574975.1 Gonapodya prolifera JEL478 | reverse complement strand
GGCCGCCTTGGGATGACTGTGGTCCCTTTTCCTTTTGCCACATCACCAACTTCCATACTCCCACCATCATCTCTCCCAACTTCTTCAGCGATCGTGCCATTCCTTCCCTTCACGCGCGAAATTCCTCCGTGGGGCACGGGGAGGTCGTCCCCGTCCTCGGAGTTTTCGTCCACGTGACTGGGGGGCTCGTTGTCCTCCTCATCCCTCGAGAACTCTTCGCGGAGGTCCTCGACGAGATTCTCGGTTGAGTCGGGATGAAGCTGCGGAAAGGACTTTCGAACGTGAGTTGCTTCATCAAAGATTGTGTCACGAGTGCTTCCTCTGAATACCTTCCCGGTATTCTGAACCGTTCGTGCCAAAGGAGAGCGGGATCTATCGCCGAGGCTGTCTCAGCGATGCCGATGAGGAGAGTGTCAGGAGTCTTCCCCAGGTGAGTTGGAAATCCACGAATTCGATAGAGACGAGATTCTGGGATCCGTTCGATGTCGCAAATCCATGCGCCGCTCCTCCTAATCTCCATGTTATGCCCTTTCCCCAGGATCTCGCAGTCCTGGTTAGCAAAAGACGAGTGGGCCACAACTTTGACATGGAGTTTGGGGACATGGAGAGAGTTGGTGAGTTTGATGATTCCCGCCGGCTCCCCGTCCTTATCGACTGTCGTAACGCTTGGTGTCCCTACTGCCGCTACTGACAGCTTGTCCCCTCCCGGAATCTCAACTGAACCAAAGGTTGCTGGCTTCAAGTCCGAGAAATCCCTCTTGTCCCACGACATGGAACGAGTCGCGCCACTGTCCCAGACCAGCTCGGACGCTGAACGCTTCTGGTGAGCTTTTGCTGAATTGGTGGAGACCGTAAGGCAGAAAACGTGTTCGCCGAGATTAACAGCGTCCTTTCCTTTCTCCTTCCCCTTGCCTCCCCCTCCTTGTCCACGTCCATCGCGCCTGCTGCGTCCACCACCCCTCTCATAACCAGCCTTTCCACCGCGTTCCTTCTTAGGATAGTCCTTTGCCATGTGGCCGGTTTCGCCACACTGGTAACAGTCGCCGGTGAAAGTTGTCGACGAGGATGGTTTACGGCCACGTGAGTGCTCCGTCATTGTAAAGCTCTTTCCAAGACTCTTCCTGTCTGATTCCTGCTCGTTCCTTTCCAGCTGCTGCTCTCGCTCCAACAGGCTTGACCTCAAGATATCAAAGGTGAGATCCTTTCGCGCCATCATCTCCAGAATAATGTCCATTTTGCCATCGTAGGTGTTTGGCAAACCTGACCCAACCCACTTCACAAGCTCTTCCACACGGTAAGTCCTTCCTTCAGCAGAGCATAGTTGTCTAACCATGCTGTCGACGTCTTACAGGAACACGAGGACTTTCTCGCCGTCGAGCAGCCTCCGACCAAGGAGCTGCTTGTGGAGAGTAATGACTTGACTGGTGACGTTTGGGCGGAACGATTCGAGGATGCGCGAGTACATGAGTGCTGAGGTACGTTGGCGAGCGTCGGTGGGAAGAACCGAGCGAATACTAGTGGCAATTTCTGAGTCGATTGCAGCTAGTAACAAGATTTGTCCCAACAGATCCTTGTCCTGCCACTTCCTAGCTTCAGTTGCCTCTGTTGCTGTTGCCGAGGCTGGCGCCGCCGCCAGGAGTACTCCTCCACCTGCGGTTAGGGCCAAACCTGGATCCGGAGTCGAAATTGGAGTCGTCAAAGGTAAGTTGTCGTCCGGCCTTTTCAGACCTCCCATCATAACGTCATATACTCCTTGCTGTAGTGCGAACGTTTCCATCTGCATGATCCAGGTGTCAAGGTCCGAGTCCCGCTGAAGACGAGATCCAGGGAAGCGATAGTTCTCGGGCATGACGAGGTGAGTTGTGAATGCTCGGAGAGTCTAACGCTGTAAACGTGTTGAATCTAGCGTACGCGGACCTTCGTCGTAGTCGTAGATGACTTATCTTGTAGTACGAAATATGTTCTGTTGTCTCTTATCATAGTTTTACAGTATATTTATAGTCCGCTTGAGTCACTACTGAGTCCGACGTATCCAATGCAAATGAATCACCCAACGCCCTGCCATGTCAGACGCCCATACAACGAACGTCTAATCTGATCCGTTAGGTGTGTCACAGTCGCCAAGTTGCATCATCCAACAGAATCTACTTTCAACGGCGACTCGGTCACTTCCTGGGCTTGTGTAATGTTTTCCGTGATGGTTTTAGGTGCGCCATCCGACCTAGATCGTTTTGTATTGTTTGGAGAAGCCCGTAAAGATTCATCACAAATTCAGATTGGTCAACACCGCTGACCGCAGAGCTACCTGTGCCGTTTGCTTTCGAAATGGAAAAGGTTAAGTACATCCAGCGGGCAGATGTTCGCGCTTAGGATCTTGAGAGCAATGAGAAACTTGAATGGTGCATCTCCAAAGTATTTTGGTCTCTTCTCTGTTGGGAAAGTGATTGTGTGTATTTTCTTACTGGTCTATTGATTCAATTGGTGCAATGGCCGTTCCCACAAAAGGAGTTGGGGTGATCTGACATAAGGCATGTGTGTTTTGTATCAGCCAACGAACTAATCTGACACAAACAGGCCCTACAAATTTCCCTAAATCCTTCACAGAACTGTTCCAAACGTAAAAACATCGTAACATGGCCTTTTATAAAGGCAGGGGCACTTACTACAGTCACTCTGTCTCCGCAATCGCACGACAACTTGCAGAATCGCTCCCCCCAAAACAGTCATGTGAGCTCCTTGACCCATCCCGCTGCCATTTGTGTTCCTTCGCTGGGCATCTCACCCTTTTTATTTCAGGCGCGTACTTCTTGCAATCCTCCTTCCGGTGATCAACCTTTTAGCCGCTCAAGCTCAGGGGCCACCGCCGCCACCGCCCACCAATTCTTACTTTATCGAATCGCAACTTGATTTTCCGCATGAAGACTACGTCCACGAGATGGTTCTCTGTCCCGTGGATGCGAATCTGCCGGATGGGAAGCAGCAACTCGAGGTGAATCCTGAATCAGAACTGGCGCGCTTGACCGAGTCTCATCGATTTCATAGATATGGTACTGGAACGATGCCAGCAAGATCTCTGCCTTGGCTAAACCAGACACATCATACACGGTGAGTTACAGTCCTTGTTAACCCCAGCAGATCGCGATTTGGAATAAAATGGGACACGAATCCATCCAGGCTGTTCCTCCGTACTTCGCCAACAGTTCGAGAAGCGCGGTCTTTGACAACATGGAGATTTGCGTGGGGAAGACACAGTGCGGGATCACGGCGAAGTTTGGACTGAACTTACCCTTGAACCAGGGCGGAAAGCTTGCCGGGAACATCATCAACTCCTTCACCCATGAGTATATCGGCGATGCGTACTACACGAGCGGGTATAAGCAGAGGTTGGGTGGGTGCACGAGTGTGTTTTGGACGAATTTGCAGAAGGCAAGTGGGAGTTGGTTTGTGCGAAAGAGCTGTGCTGGGACGACTCACGAAAAACATCTATTTGTTGAAGCACATCTTTCCAGTCTTCACTGCAAGTGACGATTGGACTCTCCTGAACACCAACCAGAAGGATCTTGGTGCCATTTTGGCAGATCCCAAGCTTGATTACTGCAACGCTGCCCAATGCGCTCAGTAAGTGGATGTGGGAGAAGCAGAATCACACCGAATCACTGGCTCACGCCCTCTTTGTTATCCCCCGACAACTTCAGAACCCTGGAGTTCACCGGCACTTCATGCAGCGCGACCAACGCCTCAAATGCCTGCACATCCGGTCAGGATGGATCGGCGGTTGAATTGCTTGCATACAACTTGGACTTCTCCTACCAGGGCCAGGCGGATGCGACTGCATACAACACGTTCCTCGGCGTCCTCAAGGCCCACGCTGCCACCTACTCTGGTCCACCACAGCCTTACCGGGTTGCTACCATCAAATGCCTTGGTTGCGACGATCCATACAACATCAATGATGTCATCGTCAACAATATCAAGAGCAGTTTACAGGTGACGATGCAGGTCGGGCCATTCACAAACCAGAAACACGGTCAGGCAATTTCCACCTATGCCGCCGCAACAATGGGGTGAGTTAAGCTGAAATAGCGGATGTGTGTCTTGATTCAGCTCAGACAGAGGAAGCTTTTATGCGTCTGTTCAACCTCCTCTGACGTAAACCCTCCCCCCAGGTACAAGCTTAAAAATGCCGACCAGTCATGCAAGGGACTTACGACTGCGAGTACTCTTCTCAGTATCACGACAAGCGTTGCGACGGGACTTTTCCCATTGGGAGTCGCGGGATCTGTCATTTCGACAGCGGTTTCTGTCGCCGGTGGGGCGATCAGCCTTGCCACTGGGTCTTGTTGAGAAACATGGAACTTGGAATGGAGAAAATTCGAACGCAGAGAGTTGTAATCGATGGTGAACTGGAATTTGATACGGTTGTTTTTAATGTTTTATGAAATAACATTGTGTTCGGGCGGGCTGCCAATCCATTTTAATCGCGATTTGAGACATGAGCCCAACAGGCCTCAGTGGAAAGTTTCAGAAATACAGGTCGTGATATCGGATTCGATCAGGGAAGTGAGGCGGGAATTCAACGTAATCTTTCACTCCTCTCGCCGTGATCCCAAATGAAAGTGCCTTGGGTCGTTGATTGGGATCTCTACGTGACCTCTTTCCCCGCATAACCCCGCATAACCCAATAATTCTGTAGCGTGCAAGTAAAGCTTACACACACCTCGCGCAACTGGCACCGCCGTCTCAGCTACAAGCTCTAGTCCCTCCAAAATACTGAAACGCACTCAACATTGAGTCTGCCGTTCTCGCTATTGATCCAGCCGTCGTACCGACAGGCTGTATGGCAGCATTGGGACTTGTCATTGTGGGGTCGACAAGTGACGATGTGTGGCGCTCAGTCTTTCATTGGAATTTTGAGACAAATGTATTCGTGATCGAGGTGAGAATGTGACTAGGCATGAGCAATACAGAACGAGCAATTGTAAATCGTATCGACTACGAAAAGTACCTTTCGATTAAACCTTCCGTATGGAACTATAGAATAATCTGTGGCCGCTGGTTGCCGGCTTACAACAACTTAATCACATTGCGACCCAGTTGACGAATTCAGTACTAGCATTTTGAAGAATGTATGGTCAAGAGGTTCTATGTGACAATTGTCAAACACGACATAGCCTCCGCCCATGGTGCACTCCAATGAGATATGTGGCGTCGACCTGCACGTGACAGATTTCATTCGCCAAGAACTCTCTGCTTTGTCCTTTCTCAGGTACATAAGCTTGAAGCGCTTGGTGGACCGTTCCTGCTCTCCAATGATTGAAACAGACACAGAAGGACAGGTTTGGAGAAGGGCCGGCAAAGCAACTAACAAGAGTGTGCATGTATCAAGCGAAGAATCGAAGTCGGCATCCGAGAACTTTAGCGCATCTTTACGGTCCACATTGAGTTTGTCCTTGTAATCAAATTCGATCCTTTGCAACCGAGGAAACGCTCCAGCTCGAATGGCGGCAGTCAAAGCATTGACAGATTCGGCTTCGACGTTGTTGATGTACCCAAAGTCAACTGTCTCCAAGTTTTCGTGCCGTTTTGCTTTTCCATCAGGTGTGCAAAAAGCCGATGGGTGTAGTGCCAAGTCAAATCCTTCAAAATGCCGCGCATTAGGAAAGAGAAAAAGCGCAGACATATACTCATCCCGGAGATTGATGATTGGGGCACGAAGATTGTGTAGGGCGTTCGCCTAGTACCAGCAACGTAAATGAATGGTTGTTTCAAACACAAACGCTTTAAGGTTCCGCGGAATCACCTCATTTATCATGTATTGCTCAATAGGTTTCGCCCGTCTTGATTCAAAGTCCAGCTTTTTGATGTCGAGACCGTTTGCCAGATGAACATGCCATGATATGGGCAGGACGTCTGGCATGATGTCCAGGCAGTCGAATTTGATGTTTCCAAATGGCAACACATGTTCTAGTGCCGTCCGGATTGTGTGCACGACTTCTTCTGGTGAAAAGCGATTGTCAATCAGTCCTGCTGACTGGAGTCCAAGTTTTGGCTTGAGGTGATGCGGTATCCAAGGATCGCTGCGACGTTTCTGAAACCAAATCGAAATATTCTTTTCCGTATTCGGGTGGCATCTGTGTTGAAGGAATCGTCCTTCTGGGCAATGGACCTCAAATCATGGATGGAAAAGTGTCCAGGCCAAGGTTGAGCCACAATCAAGACGTGTACGGTCGTAGCTGAAAGGAGAACTTCGTTGCCGTCGCCGGGATGGTGCGTTTGTTGGGAAACCACACCTTTTCGGGCAGTCGGAATCCTCTCGAATCGGCGGCACAGCAAGGGGATGCGAGTATAGAACGCCTTCGTATTTGCGACGAGAACGAGGATGCGAAGAAGGATTTCCTCTAGAAGTCGCTCCATTTTGTTTGGAATCGCGCTGATTGATCGGGTTGCAGACACAACAAATCTGGCAAAAGAAGTGCACGACCAAGGATAGGGAACTGGGTCTCTCTGACGAAACGAACCCCAATCGAGGGACAAAAAACCCCAAAAGCACCATCTAAACCAACGCGCGTTGAAGTCTCGCCGATCGAAGTGACAGGAATGAGCGCGACAAAGAGACCGGCGGGTGCCGCCGATGGCACTGTCAGGTGATTTGACCGCGTTTCGCCCCCGATGGTCCCCAATTTACACATTGCCACCCTTTGCACTCCATTCGACCGATTATTGGACCAAGAAGCGACCCAGATTTCCGCTCAGACTCCGCAAGCTTGCCTGCAGACGGCGACTCCACATCCGATGGCCACGGGACGTCCTCCAAACGACGCAAGGTGATATTCCGTTTTGCCCCCGGGCACGACGTGGCCCTCCTTCGCGCCGTGCTCGAAGCCAAGACGTGGGAGGTGCGTCGCGCGGGAGGACCGGCGGGGCGGTACGCTACCGTGCCCGAGGCGTGGGGTGTTACAGTGCTTATTGCAAAACGGATGCCTGTGACAGATAATACGAGGCATTTGAAGTGGGATGGGTTGACGGGTGTGACGGCCCAGGCCAAGGTGAAGAGACTCGTGGAAGAGTACAGGAGGTGGGACGCGGCGGTGGGCTCGGGTCCTGCGAGGAAAGATATCAATGACTTGTACAAGCTCATCGAGGAGTACTTGGGACGTGTACGTGCAATGGTCCTGGCGGTGTTGCGACCACCGAAACGGATGACATCTGGTTTTGCAGGAACAAGCATTCAAAAACCAAAAATACACCGACAGCGCGACTCCAGTCTTTGCAACGGGGCGGTACGCCCGCAGCTGTGAGTTCCAGGTCCACGCGACTCTCGTCCGGGATGTGGTCCCTGACTGATCACAAAGCTCCTTTCTCCACCCATCCGTAGCCGGCGATGCCAGTGCCAGCTCAACCCACGCCACGACGTCCGTCGTCACTGCTCTAAAGCAACGCACTCAGTCGACCGACGAGGACCGCCAGGACGCAGTATCCGAAGGTGCACCGTTGATTGACCCCGACGACTCGGCGTCAGTACGAGGCGGCGAAAGCGACATGGACAGCAACTCCAGCTCTGAATCCGACTCTGCCTCTGATTCCGACTCCGATTCGGACTCGGACGACTCCTCCACTAACGAGGTGATCACCACGATGGCCAAGCACACGACCAATATGCTCACGTCGCAGAGGCAGCTCTGTAACCAATTGGACGAGTTGTCGAAAAGCGCCCTCCGCCTGCGCGAGCAAAAGTTGCTTGCGGATCGAGAACAGCTTGAGCGCCATCTGGCACGGCTTGAGCGCGAAAAGGAAAAGCTCGAGCGCGATCGGGCGCAGCTTGAGAATGAGCGGCGGATGCTGGAGCTGGAGCGGGACTCGGTGCAGAGGATGAGGGACTGGGATTGGGAGACTCGGCGGACGAGCAGCAATAACTACATTATGATGATGGCGTTGATGATGTTAATGTTGGTGAAGCAGCGTGGGGGTGGATGTGGGAGTGGGAGCGGGGAAGCAAAAGAGGGACGCGAAAAGGCGGAAGAGGGAATGCTGGAAAAGCTTGAGGAATTAGTGGCGCGGGTGCACAAGGGAGTGCCGGACGTGCAAGAGGGAGCAGGACAGGTGAACGACGTAGCAAGAGAGGAGGGAGCAGCGGAGGTCGGAGAGGGGTTGGGAGCGAACGCAGGAGCGCCAGAGGTGTGAGGCGTGTTTGGGTAGATAGTCTCTTGTTATTACTACATTCAAAACCTATTTCTCGTTGGGAATCCACTGTCATCGTCACCGTCAGTCCATATGCCACTTTATCCGGAAACAGTCCCATTCCACGCTTCCCCGGCCACACGTTGTCCACCTCCCCCTCTCGACCCACGCTCGGCCCACAGCCACCACCGCCCGCCAGGCCAACTCACTCGCCCACATTCTCCCCGCGATTCCCCAACCCCAGCACCACATACACGTCCGTCCCATACCCCTCCGAGCTCACCACATCGATACTCCCTCCCCAATACTCGGCATACACGCGGCACATTGGCAGTCCAATCCCCAAATTGACCTCGACCTCGCTGGTCTCAGCCACTTTTCCAGCCATGCGGGGTACGAGCGAGAAGTTCGAGAACTTGGACGGGTGTGAGTACGACCATAAGTGCGGCATTAGCGACGCCGGGATCCCCCCGCCCGTATCGCTCACGCGGAACGTGATTGTCGGGGCCGGGTCGCGCGGGGGGGATAGGGCGACCGTGACGCGGATGGGTGGTGGTTCCGACCCGGGCGGGAGATCCCCTCGAGCGACGCGCCGGCCGTGCTCGTAGTCCGAGAACCGTGCCGCGTTGGAGATGAGCTCGTACAGGACGTACTCGGCGTGGTCCCTGATGTAGGTGAACTGGGCGTCGGTGTGGCCGTCCACCACGACGCGCGGGGCTGGGCGACCCGTGCGCAGGAGGAAGCGGGATGCGGCGAGCGAGGCGCAGTGGTGTACGAGGGGCGCCGCGGGGATGTTTGGCGAGACGATGCCGACGTGGGCGTCGCCGTCGAGGGGGGAGGTGGAAGGGGAGGAGGGGGAGAGTGAGGCAGGGTTTCGTTTGCGGGCGAGGGTGTCGGTCATGGCGAGGTGGTGCTCTGCGAGCACGCGGCGGCCGATCCGGGAGCGGAGTGTTCCAGACATGAACTTGTCGACGTTTTCCGAGGGCATGTGCTTGGACGCCCCGCGGAACCCGAGCGCGAGTTGCGGAATCACGACCATGTGGCGGTCCAGTTGGGAACGCAGTACGGCACACCAGCGGTCGTTGTCGGCGAGGGTGTTGATGGGGGGCTCTTTGCGGAATGTCTCGAAGGCGGCCCAGTAGAGGTCTGTGGAGGGTTCGTCAATTCGTCAATTTGTCAGGGCGAAGTGAAATGGAGCGGTCATTGCAGTGATCCGCTCGCAATTGGCAGTAGCACTCCATGCCAGACATTTCCGTTAGTGTACTCCGCTTAGCGGGGTGTTCGCCTCCGCCAGGAAATGGCTCCGCGAGGACTCTCCCGCTTCACGCAGATCATTCGCCTCCAGGGGACAGTCTCGGTCAGCGCCGCTTAGGCATCGGTGTCCTCGCTTCGCTCGGACAGCTCGGTCTTCAGTGCTTCGCACTCCACAACTGAACTCGCTTCAACGCACCGTATGCCATCTCGACATGCGGATCCTTGCCAACCGCAAAGGGCAGTCTCTGGAACTCTCTAATGCGCCTCGCCAATCTGACAGTCAGCTCATGTTTCCCGAAATTGGCCGCTGCGACGAGTCTCTCTGGCGTGATGTTTCGTGCAAAGACGGCGAGCTGACGCAGGGTGAGTCTGCGTGGCAGCTGCGAGGCAAACTTGTCGAGTGCTGCTGTCTGGTAGAAGTGCGAGTTGGAGTGCGACCCGGAGTGCGGTGCGTTGTGTGGAGTGGGAGACGACTGCGAGTCCGTCGAAAGACGCCGTGAAGAGACCCAACGTGGGGCACCGAGCGTGCATCCCCCTGTTCGTCCCTGCATGCCCCTCACCGCCGCCATCGCCTGCACTCCTCCTGCTCCAGCCCGTGTTCCCCCCCCCTCTCGCCCACTCCTCCTTCCCGCCATCGCCGCCCCCGTGCACACCTCCCTTGCGAGAGTCGCCGCCGTTCGCAGACTGTGCCGCATCGCGTGGGTGCTGGTGCTGCGTGGGCGACGCGCTGGTTCGTTGTGGCGGGAAGACCGGCTGATCGGCTCAATAGACAGGCAAGACAAGGCACGGGCGGTGGCCAAGACCGGGGGACGTGGGGGTCGAAACGCGCTCTTGTGCAGTGAACCGTGAATGGGATTGCGTGTGCTTGTGTAGAGTTGCCCTCCTTCCTCATCGCACTTTGACCTTTTCTCTTCTAATCTTGCCGCAATATTCACTGCGCCAGCCCTGCCCCCCTCTACCAAATCACCACCAAACCCCCACGCATACCATCACACACCCATATTATCAAACCGGTTCATCACATCGTCGTACATCGCGGCGCTGCCGAACCGCTTCACGAGCCACAGCGCGGTCACTTCGAATCCGCCAATGACGTTGTGCGGGCTTGGGGTGTGCTGGTGGTGGCGGGTATGCGAGGTGAAGTGGACAGAGTACCAGTGGTGAATATGGCTTGTAAGTACCTCCAGCGTCTCCAAAGAATAGCATGAACTCACCAGCACGAGTTGATCGACAAGCACTTTGGTCACCTGCTCTGGCTCCAACAGGCCCGCCGGTACCTGGTTCGTTGTGACGTGGTGAGGGGTGGTCAACGCACGCACAAGCCAGCCCATGGGTGGGGAGGAGGCCAAGTCAGAACTCTCATCCTAACCCACGGACCCCTTCCCAATACCCACCGGCGTATTAAAAGCACTCCTCTCCATCTTTTTCCTTATCGCCTCCTTCCCGCCATACGCCTCGACAACCTCGTCGCTCGACTCGGCGAGCACGCGGGCGATCTTCTTGTGGTCGATGGCGGTGATAAGGGGGGTGCGGGCGTAGTACTTGTGTGTGTGGGTGGGGAGAGTGTGTTGGGTGGATGTGGGGAGGGGTGGAGTTGGGATATGGGGACGTGTGCGTCGGGAGGACCAGGACCAGTGAGCAAAGTTCCCTTGGGCAACAGTACGTCGCAAGCCACACTCACAGGCTCGATCAACGACACCAAGATACCCTGATCGCGCAGCTCGGCGCGCAGAGTCACACCGAAAGCCTCGGCGGCGTGTTTGGAGGCGCTGTATGACCCTTTGTGTGGGGGAGGGGGGGACGGGGGGGTGAAGGTATTGGGAAGGTGAGTCAGTGAAACTCGTGAAATTGGGATAAAGAAGGGCGACTGATGATCCGATCTCCCGTATTCCTGAATCCACCACCACCAGTCCCCGAACGCACCAACAGGCGACACCTTAAAAATCCCCGCCGTGCTCGTGACGTTGACCAGCCTCGGTTTGGGCGCCGTCGCGGGTTTAGAGTTGGTGTAGGTGCGGAGAAGGGGAAGGAGGGTTTTTGTGACGCGGACTTGGCCGAAGTACTGTGTGTGTGTGTGTGTG
>KQ965756.1:348863-389110 GCA_001574975.1 Gonapodya prolifera JEL478 | reverse complement strand
GGGGGGGGGGGGGGGGAGAACGGGGAACAGTAAGAGAGCGAGGGTGGTATTAGATCTAGTTCGAGAGTGGCATTGAGAGTGCGGCGTGAGAGGTGTGGTTGTGGGACGAGGTGGCAGGTGAGATTGAGAAGTAAAGTCAGCCAGCTTCTGCGTATTCTGGATAACAATGCCGCGGCCACTTCATGCTATAGGGCAATGTACGTTTCCTCAAAGCGTTAGTACTCTGGTCCAAACGAAGTCTAGTGCACCTGCAATAGACCTATTTTCGATTTGTAATCTCCATCGCGTTAATGCAAGCACTCCAGCCCTTGAATTTCGCAATTTTACTTCAAGTATTTTATTTCATTCGGCATTTCATTCCCTATATCGACCGAAAGGGAATTAGTAGTAAACCCGCGCGTCCACAATCGGTCCAGCACTGATTTCGAATCACGGCATCACGACCGAGTGTTGGATATATATGATTGTATGTAAAAATAAATCTATTTATGTTGGTGACAGGCCTGAGGACGTCCCACCCACCTAATCATTGCAACCTATCCCCACCCCGCGTGTTCACACTTACTCTTGGACGTTGCAAGCTCCCTGGAGACATTTTTTGGTGTATGAGCCGAGCGGGGTGACGCCACACAAGCGCCCATAATTGGCCCGGCAACATCTGATTGGGGGTCACGGCATCACGGCGGAGTGCTCGTTCTGAGTATATGTGATTGTACGTAAGCATAAAATTGACCCATGGGCCCTGTTGGGGACCGAGGACGTCCCACCAAATTGGCGATCTTCCTACACGTTACACCTGATACAGGGTGCCACTGTACGGCCACAAGCCAAAAAAACATGTGGACATGTCCCCCCGGGAATTTTCGAAGGATCCCGCCTCCAAAAGCCGCCTTCCGCTGTCGGCTTTCATTGGTCACTTGGTCACCACACAGTCTAACCTGTGGCGGGAAGGTCCCCGGCCCAAGCTCCCAGCTCCCTCTTTTTGTGATCGCACTTTTTAGTTTTCGACCCCCCCGCTGCGACTCTGGCGGAGATGGTCAGTGCGGGTTACGTCACCCATAGCATCTAGCAACAATTGACAAGTGAATTAGGTATTGCACAACCACGAACCCGCCCGTCGACACAGCCAGGCCTGTTACCCCCGCTGTGCTACTCGTGCTCTTTGAACGTCACCCTGAAGACTGGAGGCTGGGGCATATTCGCATAGTGAATTCAATGGTACGACTGGAAGATTGGCCTACTCCGTGGCAGGGACTGGCAACTCATACACAGTTTCGGACTTGCCGCTTGCTTGGGTACGCTTTTTTTGGTGACGTTTCACACTCCAGTCCAGCACGTTTTGTGTCAGGCTGGGTTCGGAGTGGTGACGTCAATAATCAATTCTCCGTGCTGGCGACAGTCAACAGTGGACAGTCGGCACACATCGTGTCACCCAGACAGGAGTGGAACTTTTTCTTCTCTGTTTTTCTGAATGCCATATGCGCGCTTGGACCGCCAAGAGCTCGCGCCGGTGGCACCTCAGCAGCGGAATCTTACCGGGATGGACTGGCTCCGTAAGCCGCCATCGTTGCTGGACTGCACATGCGCATGTTTGCTTTTGGCGTTTCGATCTCACTGGAGACGTTTTGTGGTTTCCGGGCTCAGCGTGGTGTCATTCAAAATACACAAGCCTTGACCCCAGCACTCAGTTTCACTGATTTTGATGTCCGGAGCCTTCTTCACCGCAGCCCCTGCACTCGCCGTCAAAATGTATGTGGCAGTCACTGGTGGACACGAACTCCTGCTTCGTCTCGAACATACGTTCCACGTTACTCTGTTTCCTCACACACCCCGCTGTGAAAGAGGCTCCACCCTACGCTTCAGCAAACGTAGGCAACTTCCAGACCCAGCAGCAGCTAGACAGATCAATTTAGTGAATTCACGACTTTCTTCCGAGGGTCCGTTATATGACGTCAACAGAAGGCTTGAGCTAGTTCTCTACCGCACGGTTGCCCAGCTGCGAGTTTATGACGTCAACGGCCCGGATTCCGGTGCAGCCAACGGTCAACACTCACTGCAGGACCTCGACGGGAGCCCTCCTCTTTTTTCTCTTGGGTACCATACGAGCACATGAGTCGTCTGGAGCTTTCATGGTGCCAACTCATTGTCAGTGGGAGGGACTCCACTCGCCACTACCCCCCGCCGCAAAACCGCACAAGCTCATGTTTATTTTGGAAGCGACAATCTCGCTGGAGACATATTCTGATAACGAAGACACCAAACCCGCCTCATTTTTATTCCCCGGCAGGTTTCGAGAAATCCATACGCCCCTGACAACCCGCACCACAAAACATGAATGGAAAAGCCGACGAACTATTTTTATCGCTCTTCGGTCCGGCAGAATGGTGGAATTTGCAGAGAATGCGGGTTCGGTGGTGGGGAGGTCGAGTCGGAATCCGTAACTATTTTGGAGTTCAGCCGGACAAGTACACGGATCTGTCGCGCGGGGGGAGAAACATGGGGGAAAGGTTGATTGACGTGGGGTCATTTGTGTGGTTTGAGGCGCAAAGTCAGCCAGCTTCTGCGCATTCTGGATAACGATACCGCTCAGTACTCTGGTGCACAAACATAATTATTTGCAAACTAGTAGTCCCTGACTCCAACAAAACTTTCGCGCGGTTGCAAATTCACCCCGCCCGACTGCCCTAGTCACCCCACACACTCTGCAACTGCCCCTCGCCCCATCCTCGCATGCCGATTCGCGCCCCAGCCCTCGTGGTCTGTGCTGCGGTCGCTGTTCTCTTGGCGTGGCTCGTGCACCGGAACCAAACGAGCCGACTTCTGGCGCAATCACCCGAGCTCGCAATCGCAGTCGCAGTCGACCACTCGCACGCACAAGCACACATGGCATCCGCCGACATCCGCAGCGCAGTGCGCACGTTCGCGTCTGGTGCCACGATTCCCGCGCTCGGGTTTGGTGCTGGTAAGTGGCGTGCGAGTGCAGTGCGAGAGGGTGGACTGATTACTAATCCGATGCCACGCGACAACAGGAACGGCCTGGTTCGCGGGCCCAAAGGGCAACGCAGAGAGGCCAGAGAACAGGAAACTCGTCGACGCGATCAAGACGGCGCTGAGGCTCGGTGAGTTGATGGGGGGTTGTCGAGCGACGGAGGCCAGAGGCCCGATGCCGGACTGGGAGAGAGAAGAGAGCCCGAGGCCGCAGCGCGAAGCGCTGACCGAGGTAACGAGCGCGGCGGGTGTGTCCGCCGGAGGCAAATGGTCCCACGAAGCGTGCAATCCCCACGCACGTCCTTGCCCTCCCGCTCACTCCCAGTCCCGCGCACACGTCAGGGTTCACCCACCTCGACAACGCGCTCGTGTACGGCACCGAGATTGACAACGGCGTCGCCATCAAAGAGTACCTCGCAGAGTCCGGCAAGAAGAGGGAGGACATCTTCGTCACCACCAAAGTCTGGGCGCAAGAGGTGACTTATTCCCTTGTTATTCTTGCTCTTACCGTTACTTAACTTGTTTTATCCCATCGTCACCTACACCTCTCATCCTGCCTGCTCCCCTTCTCTCTTTCTCATTCCCCTGGTCCGATCTGAATCCACTCTGTGATGCCTTCTTCTCTCGGCACTACTCTCTGCCCTGTCTTATGTCTCCCTTCTCATCCCACTCTGATCCGCTCTTCTCTCGGCACTACTCTCTGCCCTGTCTCATGTCTCCCTTTCCTCTATCCTCTATCCTCTATCCTCTATCCTCTATCCTCTACCCGCTCTGCTCTGCTCTTCTCGCCCTCACAACCCAAGGTCGCCGACATCCCCGCCGCCCTGAACCGCTCGCTCGCCCGTCTGGGTCTCGACTACGTCGACCTATACCTGATCCACGCGCCCTTTTTCGACACCGTCGGGCTCGCCGGAAATGTCACCGCCGCGTCGGCCTGGAAGCAGATGGAGCAAGTCAAGGACGCCGGGCTCGCCAAGGAGATCGGTGTCTCCAATTTCAGAATCGAGGACTTTAAAGAGATTTTTGCGGCCAAGCCAAAGTACACACCCGCGCTGAACCAGGTTCGTCTTTGGGTTGCGTGTGTGGAGGGGGCGCGAGACGGAAGGAACGAGGCGCGAGCGACGGAGGAGCGAGGAGCCGAGCGGTCCGAGCATAACGAGGACTCCGAGGCCTAAGCGTGATAGCGCTGACCGAGGACTCTGCCGGAGGCGAATACCCCGCGGAGCGGAATATAATCTCGCGATAGCGATGACAGAGGAGTCCGCCGGAGGCGAATACCTCGCGGAGCGGAATACTCTCGCGGAGTGTACAGAATAATGACCGGGGGGGGGGGGGGGGGGGGGGGGGGGGGGGGGGGGGGGGGGGGGGGGGGGGGGGGGGGGGGGGGGGGGGGGCGTTTGCCTGGATTCTGTGGTATCGTACTGACTGCTCTTTTTCTCTCTTTCACGTTCCACCTTTCCGATCTGAATTCACTCCGTGACCCGCTCACTCCCCCCCATCCCACCACTCAGATCGAATACCACCCCTACCTCCAACAACCCGCCCTACACGCCTACCACAAGCAGCACAACATCCTCACCGCCTCCTACGGCCCACTGATCCCCCTGGTCAAGCACCAAAACGGCCCCGTCGACCCCATCGTCTCCGCCATCGCAACCGCCCACTCCGCCACACCGGCACAAGTCCTCCAGGCATGGAACCTGGCCAAGGGCAACGTTGTGATCACGACGAGTTCAAAGGAGGATAGGTTGAAGGAGTACCTTGGTGTGGGGGCCGTGGTGTTGAGCGAGGAGGAGGTCAAGAGCATTGACGAGGCCGGGCAGAAGGAGGGGTATAGGCAGTTTTGGCAGGGCAATTTCCCGCCGGAGAAGAAGCTGTGAAAGGGGAAAGGGAGCGCTGGTGGGGGGCGGGTGAGGGGGCGAGGGGGTGAGGGGGGCGATGTGTACATCGCGGAACTAGTGTGAAGGTGTAAAGCTTCTCGTAGAAATATAAACGTGCTCCGCTCCGTGACTGTCCTGTTCTGTAAGTGAACCACCTTCATGGTTCCTCTCACCTGCCCTTCTCCCACCCCTGCATTTGTTTCATGGTTTGGCGGCAAGTCCGCGCTCTGCGCAGACCCGGCGCCGGCCCACATGCACCTCACGTCCGGTTTGCGTAGTGCATGCCCCGCCCCAAGGAGGCGATACGCTTGGTGTTGATCTATTCGCGCTCTCCGCACACGGTCGCTCGTACAATAAACAGTGTTCCTCCTAGTGCCCACATCTTCCTCCCCTTCCCCTCCAGCTCCCCCCCAACCCCCACACTCCTACAGCCCGCGACTGCAGCCGCACTCTACCCCCACGCCGCCACCCAACACGTCTACAACTTAGCCCCTCCGGCCCTCTTGGCCGCCTTCTCGCGCTCCATGTCGCGCAGGGTCCGGCGCAGGATCTTGCCCGAGGCCGTCTGGTGTAACGTGCGAGGTGGACCAAAAGGGGGAGAGTTAGTGTTGTTCTGGGGTCTGAGTTTCCTCCTTCTCCTCTGGTCTTCCACAAAGCACACCCAAGTCCGCCCCCAGTCCGCCTCCCCCCTTCCCCCCCACCGCCCCAAACACGCACCTTCGGAATCGCTTCCAATACCTCAACCCCCCCAATATGCTTATGCCTCGCCAGATCCGCATGAACGTGGTCCAGAATCTTTTTCAGTAAGGTCTTTTCATGCGCGGGCGACGATGGGACGTGCGTGGATTTGAGCACGATGAAGGCTTTGGGGATTTCGCCGCTGTAGGCGTCGTCGATTGGGCTGGAGGCCGGNGGGGGAGGGTGTCAGAAAGGGATAATGGGGAAGGTACAAGAGAAGGAGTGACCGCAGACGTACATGACGGCACAGTCGGCGACGGCTTCGTGCGTGAGGAGCAGGCCCTCGAGTTCGGCTGCGATACGTAGTGGTTAGACACGACGTGATGCTATCGCAACGGGAACCGGCTGGTCTCACCTGGAGCGACTTGGAACCCCTTGACCTTGATCAACTCCTAAAAGCACAAAAACACGGGCCACGTTCGATCACCGCTCGCGAGCCCACCACACCACGCCAGAATCCCCAACCCACCTTGAGCCGATCCCGAATATAAAACACGCCGTTCTCGTCCACGACGGCCAAGTCGCCCGTGCGGAGGTACCCGTCGGTCGTGATTGTGTTCGCGTTGGCTTCGGGGTTGTTGACTGGTGGGTTTGTCGGAAATGGGGCGGGGGGCGGGGGAAGGAAAGGAGCGGCGAAGTGACGAGGGAGGTGGAAGGTGCAAGGCGGAGGAGACGGGGGGAGTTACTTACGGTATCCTTTCATCCGGTTGGGACCTCGCACGAGCTTTTGCGTGGCGTATCGTGTCAGAACAACCTAACCCCAAGACATGAGCATCAAGTCGCCACCACTCACCAATTCACCCTCCTCATTATACCCCAACTCTAAACCCCCCCAATCCACCAAATCATCAGCACACATTTCCCACCGCACCTCACCCCACACACACAAAAAGTGGCACTCACCCTTGAGCGTCTCCGGGTGGACGATCTTTGCTTCCTGGTTTGGCAGGAGGACGCCGACGGAGCCGTCGATGACGCGGCCGCAGGGTTCGATGGTGGAGACGGGGGAGAGTTCGGTCTAGGGTGGGGAGGGGAGGTGTGAGTGAGGGGGGAACGAGTGTCTGTGCATTCGCGTGTGGTGGGGTACTTACCATGCCTAGGAGGAATCCACATAATCGACGCAATGCAGCAGAACCCGTCCATCAACCTCCACTCCACACACAACACCCCCACCCGCACCCCCACTCACCCCAGGCCTGCTTGATCTGCGCCCCGCACCTCTGCCGCACCTCCACGCCGAGTTCGGCCGCCATTGGTGCGGCGCCCGACACGATCCAGCGGAGGGATGAGAAGTCGGCCTTTTCCACGATGGGGTTCTTGGCGAGCTGGATCATGATGGGGGGGACGAGGTGCGCGACGTTGACCTGGCGGGTAGGACGGGGAAGGGAGGTGCCCCGTACAGTATGCTGGTCAGATGGGGCAGCGCCGAGTTCTGCCCAACGGGCGACCTACACACCTTGTACTTCTTCACCGCATCCAAGAAGGTCTCCAGCTTGAACTGACCAAACACGACGTTGCGCAGCCCGGCGTAGACGGACCAGTGTACGGTGTAGGTCAGACCGTAGCAGTGGTAGAAGGGCTGTGGCGGGGGTAGGAGGCGTTGAGTGAGCGAAAGAGAAGGTGGGAAGGTAGAAGGGAAAACTAACGAGGACGCCAACAATGGTATCGCCGGGAAGAGCCATGCCGACGCCATCGGCAGAGACTTGCAAGACGTTTGTGACGATGTTTCTGTGGGCAAAGAACAGCAGCGCGGGGGAGGTTCGAAGGGTGGGGCGGGTGGGAGAGGGGTTGGAGTTGGATTGAAAGAAGCGGAAATGATTGGTGTTCCATTGGACAAGTAGGAGTTCGAGAAGCAGCACCCTCCCCTCACCTGTGGGTACTTTCAACACCCTTACTCCTCCCCGTGGTCCCCGAACTATACATCAACAACGCCGTCTCGTCCACTCCAACTTTCACCCTCGGCGTCGGGGGCAATTTCTCCCCGGCAACAACGAGCCCTTCGAGCGTGTAGAACGTGTGTCCCTCGGCCTTGTAAGTGACGCCGGGGGCGTCGATGATGAAGATGTGCGAGGCCGGGATGTTGACGCCCGAGGCCCGGCAGGCAGTGAGCGCGACGGAGAGGTGGGTGGTGGTGGTGAGGATGGCTTTGGAGCGCGAGTCGGTCAGTTGGTAGGAGACTTCGGTGGCCGTGTCTGGACGTTGTGTGGGTCGGGGACGGGTGGGTAAGGCGGGATGAAGGTGTGAGCAATCAGAAAAGCTTCGCAGGGCAATCGCCTCGGATCTCGACACGCTCCCTCTGCGTAGAACATTCTGCTCCGCAGGGTCTTTCGTCTCCGGCGGGAGTATGCGCTCCGCGCCGTATCATTCGCACTTTGCGCAGATCATTCGCCTCCGGCGGACTCCTCGGTCAGCGTGTAACGTCGCTTAGACCTCAATGTCGCTCCGCGTGCAACATTTCGCTTCGTAGGGCAATCGCCTCCGGCGGACTCCTTGGCCAGCGGGCACGCGCTTAGGCCTCGGTGTCATCCCTCCGCTCGCTCTGCTCGCTCCGGTCGGACTACTCACAACTCGGGTTCATAGTCGTCACGACCCCACCCGCCCTCAAAACCGCCCACAACGCGACGGGGTAATCGACGTGGTTGGGGCTGAACAGGGCAAACACCTCACCCTTTTTCCAGCCTCCCCATGCGGTTTTCGGGTGGGAAAGGGCACGTGCGAGGTGTTCGATGCGGAGACGAAGTGCGCGGAGTGTGATGGAGCGGGAGGTGGCGACGTCGATGAAGGTCTGACGGGGGCCGGGGCGTGGAGAGGGACAGGGTGGTGGGGAGGTGAGGAGGTTGGGAAGGAGTAGAAAGGGGGAGAGGGACTTACCTCGCGGTCCAGCTGCTGCTCTGTGAGGTTCTCGAACAGGAACGTGCTGCGGAGTGAAGGTGAAGATCGAACCAGCAACGACACGAGTCAGCACCAGACCGTCCACAGACGCAGCCATCGCCCGCCTCCGCTCCGACTCACTAGATATCGACGTTGGGGATCTCGACGTCCGGGTAGGGCGACTTGATGACGACCATGGCTGCAGTTGGTTCCGGATTTCGCGTGTCCGCGGATTCTTTAAGTGCGGGGCAAAGAGACGATCCGATTCTTTTTCGGAAGACAAGTGCGATGGCGCAGATTGCAGACGCCTCCTCGTCGGATGGCAGAGAGCAGTGGGGAGAACGGAGTTTGCGTTCGGGGATGCTGGCTAATCTGCTGCCGAGGGTGTGCCTCGGAACCCTAATTCAAGTAAGAGAACACATTATCGCGCCATTCGCCATTACGTTTATCTGTAGTCGATCAGAAGGTCATCGTTGCGTTTGGCATTGCGCTGTGATCGCAAGTTCACCACTCTCGTTTCGGAATGGGTTGAAGTGGGACTTCGATCACCCAACAAGTCATGCAAAGTAGCGAGTGATGTCAAATGTTATCTGCTACGTATGAAAGAAAAGAGCTCTTGTTGAGGAGGTTGCTAGAATAGACGCTCTTCAACCAAACTCCGCGTGTGCTACTGACACTGATAAGATAGTGGGGCTATGCCCTTGAGCTCGCCCGTTGCGAGCTGATATGGTAATTCACGCCTTTTGGCATGGATGAGATTTGAGAGGAAAGCCGGGTGGGTGAACACGGAAATCCCAGCGGAACCCGTAAACATTGTGCAAGATTTCATTACATTGAATACACATTCTTAACATCTCATTTGGTTTCACTTGGTGCTACGATACATATCGTCAGCCACCGGCGCGATCCCATCTTCACCAGCTCAAGCAGTCATCCCTCAACAATTCCGCAGTCCACATCTCTAATTGCTGGAGTCTACTCCTCGAGGCATGCCTTAAGCACGTCTTCCACTTCAAGGTCAATGTTCTTCGGACGTGTTAGCTCCGTGCTAACGATGCTCCTCCTGTTGGGACCAGTCTTGCTACCCTCTCCACCACAAAACTCTCACCTGTAGAGCCTTTGATGTGTTTGGAAGACCATTCCTCCCCTTCGAATCCAGAAATCCGTGGGATCGAAGTGTTGGGTGTTCTGACCACGTCCTTATCACCACCCAACAGTACCAGAGGACTCTCGCTCTGAATGAAACCCCCGTGGTATCTTCGGCGTCATCCTGAGAGGGACATCATGCTCGGGGATTGCGATCGTTTGGTGTTTTTCACCTGGTTTCTCAAAACCACTCACCCACCCACTCCTACCTCCCACGAACGGAATCCGACCCTGAGAGCGCAAACGGCACCTCGTGTTGTCTCTACGCGCCAATCGAGCGGACAAAACCGGGGGGTTTAACGTCGTTTCAAAAAGTTTTTGTCCCGACTGCCAACTTTGAGCTCACCGTCGCTCGCTACCGCTCACTACGGGCTTCGCAATGATATCAACTCAATAAATCTGAGACCTTGTTTTCAGCAGATATCTCCGGTCGACAAATCTGACGTTTTGACAAAGGTCCATGGGGCTATCGATACGATGTCTCAGCTTTCGAACTTCGCTCGAACGTTCTCCAACGTGTAACAGGGTCAGTCAAGCGCAAGGCAAGACATGCCCCACCAAAACCCGATATTAGCAGCTCCATGGCACCATACTAAGACATTGCGGGAACCACTGTCGTGAGTTCGACGAATATTTATATGTGTGTCGCATTACTACTATTATTACCTATATTTGGCTAAACCTGTCACCCCTCCCCACACAAACACATCGGCCCCCAGTTCCGACAAAAGGGCAAACGTCCGCGCACGAAAACACGGTAAGCGTTCGCACACACACCCATCGGACTCCAAGCGCACTCGCTGCGTTGTCTTTGGCGGGTGGACGCTGCCGCGATGTGTCGTCTGTCACGTGTCACCACTCACCGACCCGCACGTCAACTTTGAATCGATCGATCCCGCGTCTGACATCTTCCCTCGCCAGCCCCTTCTGTGGCCCCACAAACCCACCCACCCTTCTATCTTTGCCTCTCCTACCCCTCCACCCCCGCCTCCGCCATGTCGACCCTGTCTCCCGCCCCCACGCCAACCAACCACAACCCATACGTCCTCGTCATCGGTGCCACGGGCAAAGTCGGCGCGGCCATTTCCCGATCCCTCGTCGCTCTGCACCCCACCATCCACATCCACGTTGCGGGACGGAGCGCCGAAAGGGGAAACGCGCTGTGTGCGGAGCTTGGTGCTGCGAGGAGCACGTTTGTGAAGGTGGACGTGACAAAGTACGATACGCTCGTTGCAGCGATGGTGATGGGGAATAAGGGAGGCGAGGGTGGGGAGAAGGAAATGGGAGGGAAGGGGAAGTGCGAGCTGGTCGTGAACTGCGCGGGGCCGTTTCAGGAGAACGCGGAAGCGTCTGTTCTGAAAGCGGCGATTGAGACACGTGAGTCAGGGCTCCAGAACGCTCAAAGCAGGCGTCCACCGACTCGAGCTGACATGTCCCTACTTCACCGCGACGACTCGTGAATGCCCCTCCTTCCCCCTGCCACTCATGACCAGGCACGCCCTACCTCGACGTCTGCGACGACGCGGCATTCGGCAAAGTCTGCAAGGTCCTGCACAAGTCCGCCCTCGACGCCGGCGTGCCCTGCGTCACGACGGGCGGGCTGTTCCCCGGGTTGAGCAATGTGATCGCAAAGGAACTGATTGAGGAAGTTGGCGGGAACGAAAAGTGTAAGACGGTCGAGTTTGATTATTGGGTGGCTGGGACCGGAGGATTGGGTGAGTCTCGCCTAGTTGGGGGCGCTGCTGACGTTGCGTCGCTTTTGTGCTCCACCTTCGACTTTGCAGGGTTATTTCAGGTTTTTAACTCGGTTTCCTAACCCGTTTCGTCCTCCCATCCAGGCACAACAGTCCTCACTACCTCCTTCATGATCCTGCGCATCCCCGCCACAAACTACCGCCACGGCATCTCCTACACCACCATGCCCATGTCACACACCGGCTCCCGCGTGTGCACCTTCCCTGCCCCCATCGGCCCGAGACGGACCTACCTCTTCGACCTCCCCGAAGTGCACTCGATCCGCTCCACATGCGGGATCCCCACCGTCGAAGCCCGATTCGCGACGGCGCCGGACTTCTTCAACGACAACATGCGCATCTTGGGGCAGATGTACGGCGAGCAGCTCAAGAACCGCGAGCTGGTGGAGTGGATCGTCAAGTGGCAGGAGCCAGCAATAAGGATGGTGGATTGGTTTGTCGGGGAGGGCGTGGGTATGGCGATTAAGGCTACTGTCAAGGACGCGCCCCCGCTCGAGCGCGAGGGGGAGGAAGGAGGTGGAGGGTCGCCGAGCTCGACGACTGGGTCGGAGACAACCACACTTGCGCACCCGGAAGGAGGGGCCAAAACGTCGACTGATCTCCCGCCAACGCTGTCCGCGACCTACTACCACCCCTCATGCGTCAAGTCCATCGGTCACGCCGTTGCAGTTATGGCGCTCTGCATGACCCCCGTCGGCGCTCAGTGCGCGACCGTGTGCGCCGCGGGAGGTATTGGTGGGGCAAGGGTGAAGCCGGGAGTGTGGTACCCCGAGGAGATGTTCGAGACGTCCAAGGAAAGAAAGGAGTTCGTGAGGTGGGCGACGGATGGTGCGTTGTACGGGATGGGAATGGAGTGGTGGTGATTTTTGAGGGGGCGGCGGGNGGGAGGCTATGTCGACTCTGCCGAGAGAGAGAGAGGCGGGGAGGGGGGAGGGGGGAGGGGGGAGGGGGGAAGCACTAAGGTCTTTGTCGACTAAATAAAGGTCTATATTGAACAAAGAAAACGTGGAAATTTCAAAGAGTACAGGGGGGGTCGTAGTGCAAAATAACAATATCGTCAGTCGTAACCGACCCGACGTGCAAATCAAAAGTTCCCTCTCGTTTCCATCGTGTGGAGACATTTGCACGTCATGTAGTGCATGTGCGGGTGGGCGGTGGCGCTGCTGCCGCGGTGAGCATCGTCACATATTCTCGGTCTGCATTGCATCGATCCCGGTTTTGATCCCCTTGGCCGCCGCTCTGATCTCGCTCAGAGCCCCAGCCAAACCTTGTCCGGCGGGCCCTGTTTCGGCTCCCGTTGTGTCATGCAACGGACTCCGTCTGGCCACCTCGGCAACGATCTCCTCCACCCTCCGAATCCGCTCCTCGATCTTGATCACCCTGTCGAGCCCCTTCCGCTCCTCCTCGCGGTGAGGGTTCGCCGGAATGGTTGATTTCTCCTCGATCTCGCGTTTCACATTTTCGGGGACTGCCGAGGGCGGACTCGGGCCGACGTATTGGAGAATACCCATCCGGAAGAGGTGCTCGAAGATCTCCTCGAGGGTGAGGCCGGGTCCGATTGTGACGTTGGGAGGAGGAGTTGTTTCGGGTGCAGTTGGTTTCGCCTGACGTCCCTCAAAATGAGTAAAATACGAATGAGGATGTTACTCTGAGCACTTACCGAACTCCGCGAGGCACGAGGTCTAGTTAGGTCCTGTTTCGAGGTCTTACAAGGGCGCACCATGTAAGTTCTTGATAAGTGACGCATCGCTTTCGTGGTTGCGGCTTGCGCTCACCTTTTTCGCTGGTCTCTCTTCGTCTACTTCAGAGTCCCCTGGTAGCCCCTTCCGCTTCCCCGACAGCTTTTCGGCATCCACCTCCTTCACCGCGTCCTTCGCCTTTTTGATTCCCTTGGCTTCTTCTGGAGACTTCGCCGCAGCTTTCGTCGGTGCAGCGGGTTTCTGCACCACCTTCTCGTCAACTTTATCCTCTCCGTCGGCTGCCAAAGCTCGGCGTTTATGGTGGCCAACAGGAGGTGGGGGCGGTGTCTCGATTGTCGGTACAGAGGGTCGCGTTATCCGCACACGAAGGGAGGTGGGAGGCGGGGCAGGAGTTGCGTCGGACACAGTTGACGTGGGGGTAACACTGGGAGGGGAAATGGTTCCACCATTTGGCGCTGACGCCGCACCATTAGACGACATTTCGACATCATCCATGTGATCTTCGTATTTCCCAGATGCGTCGGACGATCGCAGCGATCGCCGTGATGAGACTGACGCGTCTGTCGAGCGCACCGCGGATTTGAGTTTCTCCGCCAGGCTGGTTGAGCTTCTCCCGGTATCCCTCCTCGATTTCGATACCTTTTCATCCGAATGTGCGCCGTTGGTGTGTTCGTCCGTCACACTCTCACCCAGCAGCTCGTTTGAGAGTCCTGGATCACCTTCGCTATTGATAATATCCGCAACTCCCTGCATCGCTCGCTCAACCTGAGCCGAGATAGTCTCTGTAGAAATTACCCAACTGGAAGGGTCTTCCTTCCCATCGATTTCACTCTTGACTTTTTCCTGTTCTGGAGCACCCGACGCAGATCTCGGGGGCGGTCCAGTTCGCTTTGGAGCTGTAAATGCGTTCGGGCGAATTTGCTTGTTCGTGCTATGAGGTAGGTGTTTGAGGATTTGATTTCGACGCCATTTGACACCGCAGGAATTGCACAACACGTCTAGTAAGAGTGCTATCAGCGACAGTGGGTGCTCAAAACCCATCAAAATATGTCTCACGGTATTCTATTGGTCCATGTCGCCACTATGGTCAGGTTCATCGACGTGGGAGAAGGGTCGAACGAGTGGTGTCAAATACGTGTGGTATCACAGAGCAACATGCAATCGAGCGGATGATCTCGCTTACCATTGGAGTAGTTGTTGCACCACAATAAGAGCATTTTCGTGGCGCCTTTTGTTCGTCCTGGTCGCCACCCGCTGTCGGAGTTGGTGAGGCTGCTCGGGACGCAGTCTCGCTCAAGTCGCCGTCTCCAGGCTTGGAATCCGGCGTCTCCTTTCCCGCTTCTGATAGATTTACAGAGTTCTGATCATGCTCTGCGCCATCACTGGTCGGAGTGGATGCATTTTGGTCAGGAGAAAAGGCAGGCGAACTTTGCGAAGCACCAGTCCCATCGTGGAAACTCCCGCTCTGTTCCTCCTCGGCGTTTGCCTTCTTTGTGTTCGGCATCGAAGTGTCCTTCGTCCTGTCGCTGAGTTGCTGACAACCAGTGAGGTTAAGATATGCCTGCGACCCTTTTCAACGTTAGATCAGCCCGATCCTGGGCTCGCGTCGGTCGAAGAGCGTTCTTGGTATGTTTCTCTAATGATCGAAGCCAAAAAGAGCGGGAAGTTTCCGTGGGACGGCCCAGAATCGATCTATTGCGGTTTTTCTTCGGTGGCTTGCTTGCACACTTCGTCATACTAATCTTTCAACAGGTCCAAACGGGGTTAATAACAAAGATCTCAGGGTATGAATAAGTAAGTTGTATGTCCCTTTCAAACATTTGACTATTGTGGCGGTGCCAGCAAAGAGTAGAGGAGTCTATGAGCCTCGATCGCACGACATCGCTCAGAGGAAGACTTTTACGGAACTGCAGTGAACGAGATAGGTCGTGAAATAACTATAGAAATACCTATTGCGAAAAGAACACAAGGCTCCATTGCACGAAAGAGCTCCCACTGACGGGACCGGACCAGAACAAACCACGATTCTGTAGTAATGCTCGTAAAATTCATAATTTTCGAAATTTAAGAGCATCTTAACTTTTTTATTTCAATGGCAGAGATAACGTGGTTATCCCACCTTAGTGGGGAACTGACTGCAGTTAAACTGTTGCAAAACTCCCACCCTTCACGCGAGATACGACTAGCAAGGCTCAATCGGACGGTGTGCAATTAATACTTCTCATCGGTACCTGGCGAGTTGGAGGCAGATTTCAAATCACTGACATTCTCGGGGCCCATTGTAATGAATTTGACACTTGACTCACTCGTCGCCACAGTCCCCAATAACTTGTAGCAATCGCTCGCCCGTACCCGCTGCACGTTCAATTCGATCTCGATCGGTTTCAGTCAGCGAAATGTGGAAGGGTGCCTTGTTTGAAGATATATGGGATGTGATACCGAATCGCACCCCTGAAATGAAAAGAACGAGATAGCGTCAATGGCTTCGCATCGCCAATTAAATGCGAAAATGCTCACCGACAATGACCTGGGCAAAGCGAATGCAATCTTTTAGTACAGTTCGTTTCGGAGGAACTTGGTCTCTCCCTCCTCCGATCAAGCACTTACCCCACCGACGAAATCCTTATCCAGTGCCCACCGCACAGCTACCGAGCTTAGATCCGCCTCCAAACCTTGATTTCGTTTCTCCTGTGCCACTTCATCCAGAACTTTTAGGAGTCCCTGAAACTTGGACCATCCACCCCAAGTCTGTATCATCTGCATATACTTTCGTTGTGATGGTGTAAGCGAAGGAGCTGGCGGTGAATTTGCCTGTCCGAGGTACGATGGGGAGATTAGGCCGCCACACTATCGAGATCACATAGTTTTACTTTGGAAGGAAACAGGCGCTTCTTATGTGTATGAGAACCTACTAGTGTGCCATAGGTCAAGAGCTTGACCCCTGTAGCTCGGCAAAGTTCCGCCATGCGTAGCTCTGGCCTTCGATCAACGAGTGAAAACTGAACTTGATTTGAAACAATGGGGATCCCTGCGTCGTTGCGAATCAAAATACGCATCTGATTTCCAATTCAAATTTCGTTACCAGATCAGCAAATCTCACCGGCGTCCAGAATCTCCTTGAGGCGCTGTGTGTCAAAGTTGGTCAGAGCGACCTCCCGAATCAGACCTTCCTCCTTGAGAGATTTGAAATGCCGAAGTGCCTCCAAGTAACGTTTATCACTGTAGTCCCACCTATATTCAGTGGCGAGGAGGGGCAAAGTGAGACTCTTGTGTCACCGATCTAAGCGATTGACTATGTATACAGAACGCACCAGTGGAATTGAATCATATCCAGACATCGAACGCCCATCCTCTCCATTCTCTCACGGACCGCTCTCTCGACTTCTTTCCTCCCCATAGGTCCGGGAGACGGTACCCACTTTGTAAAACCGCGTGGGGGTGGCAAGCCGCTAGGACCGGGATGGGCCGCGAGATTTTGAAGAAAACGCCGGTAGAGCGTTTCAGAGGGACCGTAGTGATCTGCCATGTCCATCTGTTGGGTGTTGGTTGCCGTACATGCCGAGATCGAACTGTTTAAGTCGCTTACCGTGGTGAATCCCGCCTCATAGTACTCTCTCATCGATTTGACGATTTCATCTTGATTGGGGTACTTTCCCCATGCCGAAGAACTGCGACGATGCGTTTTCGATTCCATGTCAGCTCTCCGACTCGACGATGTTCGGTCCGAACTGGAAGTTCCTCACCTGAGCTGCCACATGCCTGACAGGATACGATAGCATTCGACAGTGCCAAGCTGTACGTAGCGAGAAGGGTCAAGGGGCATCGTTGGCGGTTTGGAACACACCAAAAGTGAGGTGCACTTGCTAACACATGCATTGTGATGCAAATCTTCCTTGAAAAGCAGGCAAAAACTCTTCATCTAGTAGACAAAACACTTGTAAAGGCCTAACTCATGCACAAACAATGCTTCGACCAAACACATTCAACCCTCTCCAGTTCACCCCACAGGACGGATGGATCAAGTACGAAGTCATTTCCTGACGATAGCCGTATCCGTTCCACCTGGGCCAAAATACCCATCAATCTTGCGAAACAATCTCCTTTAATATCCTCCGTAGTCTTCTCGCACTGGCTCCACGCTACTGGCGCATTGCGAGCATTTCGAGGCCTTTACAATTGCAACAGCGGAAGAGTGCGGTACGCAGAGGAGGGAGTTCAGAAGCGCCCAGTGGTGAGATGCCGGTAGCAAAAAGAGGCGCGGTTGTAAGGATAATGATGTGCAAATGCGAGTCAACCAATACGATCCTTACCCTTTTCGGTATATTGGAGCAGCACTAAGGTAAAACAGCAGACCATAGTCCAGAAAATGATTGAAATGACCAAATTAATTCAAGTCGGCATGACGCGCAAAACCATGCTTCAGCATACGGTCACACGACACGGGAATAGTGAGAACTCACGAAAGGGCATTCCCTCGTCCCAGGTTCCAAGTATCGCCGGAAAAAGGTTTGTGCCACTTCAAACAGGTCCGTGGGAAAGTAGTTTGGGAGGTCGTTGATGATGCAATGTTCCCGACGGATTAACGGCGAGGTCGAGTAGCAAACAAAAGATACGACGTACCCTGCAAGCAGTAATAGGCAGCGAGACCTGTTATCCAGAAATTGAAAACGGTGTTCTGAAAGCGGCCCTGTTGTGTGCAGCGAAGATGACAGCGGGAAGCGGGATGAAATAGGGAATCAGCTCAATGCGCTACAGGATCTCGTCCACGAAAAGTGGATGGCTCACGTAATTCAATGTCACGGCGCCGTCCGCCATGGCTTGTTCCACCGTTTGGTACCGAAGAGTCTTCGACCTCCCCCTGGCGAGAACGATAAACTGGTTTTGAAGGCGATTACCTGGTAAAAGGAACCGGTGCGATTAGTTCATGTGACGCAATCTGAATATTGTCACCCCAACAGGTGGCAAAAAGGTATTCGACTGCTCTTCGGGGCGCCGGGCTTCGTGTCTATGGTCTTTCCATTGCACCAGATAAGGCACCAAACCCCCTCCGCGCAATACTCACCAACGATCCATGCCAGTGGCGGTAAAATAACATCAGCGACAAAAGATTTGACCACCTCCTTAAGGGTGTCGCCGATGACATTGCCAATGGCGACTTCGATGACTCTCGCAGAGGTGACAAACTCTTTGAATCGTCTCCACTGTCGCCACATAGTTTCTGTAGACTCCAAGTATCCCACTGTAAGGGATTGGACGTCCAATGACGGCAGAGTACTCGTACGGGAGAGGGGAGCGGCTCGGCCGAAAGGGCTATTCATTGAGGGGGCTCCAGGTGTCGGTGGTGGCGGGCCATCGGGGAGAGTGGAAGGAGGTGTTGAAGAAGAGCGTACGTGGGCGACAGCTGACGGCTCTCGGGGAGCCGAAGACCCCGATTTTGGAATGAGGGATCTCGAGAGACTCAGGTTTCTTCTGAGAGAGGTGGGAGATGTGGTAGGAGACACCGCGGAGTCAGATAAAGGAGGCGGTGAGTCCATCGTTTCTGCGAGGCCGTGGGTTGATGACAGGCCGTTGCGGTTACCGGACGGAATTGTTGTTGGGAAACACTGAGTCGACCGGAAGTCGGCGCAGAAAATGGAGATCGTTGGGGAGGAGTGCGAAAGCTCAACCGATAAAATAATTAATTCCGGTAAGATGTGATGTTGCGATTCCGCGTGGGCATTGGAAGACTGAAGGCTCAGAATTCAGGATTGGGCTGTGGTCGCGCAAACAAGTTATGTAGTTTAGTTAGTTTTTGGTTGCTGAAATGCTCTTTTTGTCCACAAAGACTTGGAAGAAGCAAAGCATCAAAAGAATGAATACGTCCTGTCAATGTCCACACTTGTTGCTCTTGTAGGACTTCTCAATGACTCAGCATCGTGAAATGGCAATGAACTTCGCTGTTCTTTCACAGTTACGAAGCAATGTTCTAACTTTTGCAACAAAAAAAAAATCAAGATACGAAATTACAGTTCACCCTTCAGACTACTCGTCACCACTCTCCCATGGATCAGACCCTTCAGGCACAACAAGCCGAACACGCGACCCGCGGCGAATGTATGATATTGGTGATCCAAACTGCGGTGGTGACGACTGATTGGCGGTAGGCTCCGGAGATGGTTTCAGCCGCCGAAGTGCTTTTAAAGATGGGTACAGCTGACTCTCGAATCGTCCAGAAGTGGGCGACATTTGCTGCATCTCTGGATCCAGCAAAAGCGACTCCAAGGGCCTGTCCGACAAGAAGGCAGGTTGGAGCTCTGGTGATCGGCGCTCTGTATGCGACAAGAACGCAGCTTGAAGCCTCTCTGATCGCTGCTCTTTGTGTACCAAGAGGTGCTCCAGTCCCAGTCGTTGTTGCGTATCCTCAGGAGTCGTCGTGGATGGTGTTATCACATCCTGGTCGACATCCGAGGAGTTCCTTTTCGATCTGAAGCTTGAGGGTCCCCAAGTGACGGGCCTCGAAGTGTTTGAACGAGATAGCAAACGGGATAATGCCAGACGTGGTGGTGCGCGCCCACGGTTGCGTTTGTTTGTTGGGGAAGGCGGTTTATTGGAGGCATGTACCGTAAATGTCGAGGATTTGTGGAGAGTAATAGGTTTGGGCTCCAAGCTGGAACCTTCTGACGGCTTTGCATCCTTGGACTGCCTGGGTCCGTTACTCTGGCCCATGGGAAATGTGTTGTATGCGGCGGTTTCGTCGCAGTCTTCTGTATAAAAGGCGCTGAACGAGCAAAAAAAAATGGTTTACTTGAGATGCACACACGTTGCGAACTCTTGATATGCACTCACCCGCCCCAAGCGAAACCAGTGGACGCCAGACTGCCCACCATACATAAAATTCCCGCCGCCACAACGTTCCAAAAACTCGCCCCATGCGAGCATGTCAGGTTACCGTCCCTGAAAGGAATGATCAATGGTTCTAGGTTCCACACAGGACCGGCATACGCTGCGAAGGTGGCCATAGAAGCGATGAGGAGGGCACCGATGACGAAGGTGAGCCAGGCGCCGATGTGGTAGGCGCCGACGCAGTATATGGCGAACACGATGATGAGACCTCCGGTAGAGACTCTACCAGGAGGCGGGATCGAAGTGCGTGATCAGATGCTAGCCCGACGAGCTGTCATGGCCAGCTTCCCTGTGAACCCAACTTACCTTAGCATTTCGAAAGTGTAGTGGGCCCCCCTGGCATAGTTCCTGCCCCAGCGCACCCACTCTCCGTCCAACGTGAAGTACTCAGCGACCCATTGGATAGGCGTCGGTACACCGTGGATTTGCCGTTCTCGGTAGCCACGGTTGAACACGTTTCCGTACCTTTGTGTGTGCACGGAAGGACGGCAAAGTTAAGTTAAAATCTGGTCAGTAATTGATGGGGAACAGTACGACACGTGAAAAGACGCACTTGCCGAACCCGACGCGACCTTGACCCCACGGATCTGACCACGAGAAATGCTCGTTGTAGAAGATAGTACGGTTCTGTTGGTTCACTGGAAGGCCTGCGGGCGTGATGGGACAGCAATATTGAATGCACCACGTACGATAGAAAGCCCCCGGCAACATCCGGATCTGTTCTTCCGCTGTGATCTTATTGCCCAACACGTACCTTCCATGGTGATATTCACACCAAGGACCCCGATATGCACCCCCACTCTCGCTCGAACCTCCAATCCCTGGGAGCCATACGCGAGGGGCATGCGTGAATCGATGGTGCCAGTACACCAAGAATACCCGAAGATGCCGAGGGGGACAATGGCGTACGAGATGTAAAGGGCACAGAAAAAGATGATGATGGCATTTCGTGTGCGCTGGAGTGAGCCAGGCCAGTCGAAAGGAGCTTGGTTAGTGTCGCTCACAGAAGGAGTGGCGGCGCCCTTGCAATTATGGACGACTCACAGGAATCTTATAGTTGAATGTCGGGAGCGAAACCAGCGCTGCACACAGGATCAACACGTAAACCGAAGTTATCGTGACTCCCTCATAGTAGAATTCTAGGAACGCAGGTTTATGTCCAAATTTTGATCCATTAGGGGTCAGTCGATCACCCGGCGAAGAGGGTTGAAGAACTTACGCCATGGTGTAACATCGGCGGGCCACACCGAAGGCCACGGTGGCTCACGGAAGAGACCGAATGCGGAAGAATCTGCGGGGAGCACGCTGAATATTGACATGCCGTACTTAGTGGAGTTGGTACGGTACTGGCCGCCGTACAGTGGTTGGGTGCTTGAGACGGATACACAGCAACGCGAACCCCGCGATTCTCTGCTGGATGTCGCACGCAGCAGATTCGTTGCTCTTTGCGTGGTCCCAGACCCAGGTCAGGTTCAGGGAAAGGCTCGTACCGGTCTCAATGCTCTCCGTATGTTACCTGATCGGGACAACTATTGTGACTCCCCTCAAACCTGACAGACACTGTACCAAAACAAAGACTGCGCCACCTGCCCACACTCTCTACGGCCTTTGCTACAAATCTCAGAGTGTCTGTACGGTAAGTTAATTGGAGTTACAGACTCAAAACAGAGCAGAATTGGTCCCATCCCAGTGGTGGACGACGGGGCGAATGTCCGCCCGCCAGGGGTTTCCTATCCCAGAAAAAGGGGGGAAAGGGACGTGCAAAACCCTGTATCACAAAACCAACCGGGAGATTGCCGCCAGACACAGGTAAAGCCGTCCGCTCAAGTCACCCGGCGACTGCGTCTGGATTGAGGGCTCAGCGCCAATGTCTCCCACTCCAGAGATGTCACATTTCAGTTGGGAACCGGGGATGGGCCCTACAGAAGGGACCACCACATCGGTTATGGCCTCGACCACGACAAAAGTCACCAAATCAACAATATTCCCGCTCGCTACCACCACCATCGCGTCTTCTTCCTCATCGTCAACAACTTCAACAGCTTCAACGACTTCAACGACCACGGCACAAGTCGCTCTTATAAGCGGGAATAACACGTTGAATGTCACTCCAAACAACGGCATCACCGGCACAACAATCAACAGCTCGAAGTTTGGCATCGCGAATACGTTCGTGGTCGCTTTCCCGCCTGCACCATCGGACAATCGCTTCGATGATGAGCCGTGGCGGGAGTTTCCACCTTGGGATGGATTCTACAATAATCTTGCGTTACCGAGTCTTGTGAGTTGGACACGCGTCACGATCCTCAGCAAAAAATGCGCATCGAATCCATCGTCGCGGAGAGTGGGGTCTATACAATTGCGTCGCGTGCTTGTGATCTCCCGTTCTGTGCTGAGAGGACCGAGGGAAGCGCATCGATGCTTTTACTGAGAGATCCTCTCCAGCGCGGCCATCGGAGCTGCAGTGGAAGATGTTGCTCGATTGATGGAAGGCCTCCCGTCATCCGCCCGATAAAGCGCAAGTCGTTGCCAAGTTTATTAACAATGTCCCTCCTTTAGGGTTCTGTCGATTCCCCCATGCTTCACCTACCCCCATCGCAGTATGCAGATGGCGTCAAAGCGCCAGCAGGTGCGGACCGGCCCAACCCCAGGACACTCTCGTTGGAACTCATGGGAGGGCAATCCGGACTCGGGAATGCGAAAGGGAAGACGGTGTTTATGACATTCTTTGGTGAGCCACAGAAGCCCATTGATGTCTTTCGGGTGGAGTTTGTGGAGTGCGACGACCAGGATTGATTGAACGGAAGCTAGATGTGAACAACACGGAATGTGGTCGGAACTTTCCCCCAGGAGGCAAAAGAATGCATACGCTAGCATCGTTTATGCATTCGTCTCTCCCTCTCACTCCATCGTTTCTGAACCCACCTTTCTCCTCCCAACGACATGTACACCTCTCCAGCCGAGCAGGTCGTGCACGAAATCGTCGACACCCAACGACCACACTGCCCTATTGACCACTTCAACATCGCCATTCCCGCCGGCGACCCTCTGTTTGACCCCACGGGCACCGGCAAGACCATCATTCCTCTCGCCCGCACGCGATACGACGCCGCGTCGGGGCTTGCGATCAACTCTCGCAGGGCGCAGATGAACGAGATCACACCGTGGATTGATGGGGGTGTGGTGTACGGGACGTCGCGAGTGTGGTGAGTGAATGCACAGACTCGTCTGCACCCACATGCGCTGCTGACGGGGTTCAACTGTTATCGCTGCCACTCTACACGTTTTTTTCGCGTGTAATACTCCCATAACTTCCAGGTCCAACGCACTCCGCTCACATGTCAACGGCACCCTTCTTGCCGACAACTCTGGTAAATTCCCCGCCTTCAACAACGGTGGCCTGCCCTTGGCGAACCCCGCGCCACCTAGGGACCATGTACTCAAATCACCTTTTCGCAGCCACCGGCAAGGTAACACGAGAGGAAAGTAGGTTCTTGGACTGTTCACTATTTATATCCAAGGATCACTTTGCTTATACCTTCGCCTAACAAATAGCGAGACCCCGATGCTACTCTCCATGGGCACTTTGTGGTTCCGAGAGCACAATTTCCAAGCTGCTCGGTTGAAAGTGCTTCACCCGGATTGGGACGATGAACGTCTTTTTAATGAGGCCAGACGATGGGTCATTGCACTTTACCAAAAGGTAATCAGGATCATTTGTTATGGGAATGCGTTAATGCACTAACACAGCGTCATATTCGACTGTCTTCGTCGTGACCGTTCTTATGTCCTTCGAACTCACAGGTTGTCACCGAAGAATGGTTCCCCGTGTTCACAGGCCGTCAACTTCCATCGTACAAGGGCTACGATCCTCGTAGCCATCCTCAAATCGCTACCATTTTCCATGCTGCCGCGATGAGGTTAGTTTTCAAACTCGACACTGATCTCGGAATCATCTCAACATCCTCGACCCGTTAAGATATGGTCATACGTTGGTCCCACCTGCCGTATGGAGGCGAACGGTTGGCTTTGCAGACCCAAATAACTCGACTGCTGGTCTAGCAGGCTCTTGTCATTTTTTGACCGGAAAGACCTTCCGTACATGTAACAGTTACTGGAACCCGAATGGTGAGCTTCCTGCGATCCTAAACCTAGTGCTGAGATACCCCTCTGATTTCTATTCTATCCGACCCAGAGTACCTGGGTGCAAATACCATGAGCGACTTTCTCGCCAATGCCTCGTTCTCTTGGAGCAATATCGCCTCGAATAACGCCTTTAACGGCGCCTTTGTGAATGGTAGCCAGACCGACTTGGATGCTTTCCTTTTGGGAATGACGGCGCAGATCACAGAACGAGAAGACAATATAGTCGTCGAGGATCTCAGAGGGTTTGCTTATGGCCCCTTGGAGATGTCACGGCGAGATCTAATGGCGATTAACATTCAAAGGGGGAGGGAAGAAGGTGCGGTGGTGCTACATCACCGGCTTCGATGACGAAAACTCATCACAAGAATTCGTATATGCAAAGGTCTCCCCGACTACAACACCGCACGCCGGTTCTTCAATCTCGCAACTATAACGTCTTTCCAGAACATTACTGGTGACTGGGACGTACCTGTGAATGGCATTAAACCAGTCGCGAAACGGATGGAAGAACTATACGGCGGGAACCTGAACGACATTGACGTTTGGGTTGGAGGGCTGCTGGAGACGACGGGTGGTGAAATGGGGGATTTGTTTGCTGCGTGAGTTGAACTACAATTGTCTGTTCGATGAAATTTGACTTCGCGCTGTTGTAATTTAGAGTACTCACCGATCAGTTCACTCGAATCCGCGACGCTGACCGCTTTTGGTTTGCGAACCCTAGTTCTGGATATTTCACGCCCGCCGAGATCGCTTACATTCGCAGCTCAAACAATTCGATGAGGGCCATCATAATTCGCAACACTGGGATACCAGATTGGGCGCTTCAACAAGACGTGTGGCACGCGCCACCAAGCGAGTTCTATTGTCATCAACCGGGGCAGATCAATGGGACCGATGCAGTGGACTCTATCTGTACACCTCCGCAGCGTTTTGATTATTTGACGCTATCTGGGTATCAAATCACAGCGGTCATCGTCGCTTCGTTGATGTTAGCTCTCTTGGCGTTAGCTACTGTTCCGCTCGCGAAGTGGTGGAGGAGCTTGCTTATCAAGAATGCCAAGTCTCGCAGGAAGATGGTGGAAGACCAATCTCGAAAGGAACGGATCGAAGTGCGAGAGTCCGCCGGAGGAGACTTGACTGACACATTTTTCGCAACAGAGTTTGCTGGGAGGGTTCCCACTGCGATCACCACTACAAATGGAGAAACGCCACAACCTGACTCAGTAGACCTGTCGATGGGAACTGATATCGCTGCCATTTTGATGGCAGACAAGATCCGGCTCGTTAAGCCGAATGATTTTGGCAAAGTTCTTCGGGACGTTCCGTACGAGCGTTTTGGGGATGTAATGCAGGGTAAGCTCTGCCCAACAAAACCAGAAGGGAACGTCAACTCGTGGGGCTACACACGGAGGAAGTGGCTTTTGGTTGGAAGCCGCGCAGATCCGGAGGTTCCGGAGGTTGTTATTAAAGTGCCTAAGGAGTATGATGTGGGTGGCTCTACCACTTATTGATTTACCGAACTTAGCCCTGATTATTTGTTTACAAATCACCAGATCTGGCTCCGATTCTCCGATGCTGCTAAGCGCGATGAATTTATCCACCGACTGTTGAGCTTGCTTGACACAGCTGGGCTATCGAAAGTCCCAGAAGTTGTATTGAGGTCACACCGCGAACTGAAAACCGAACTCGTCAGCCGGGCGCAGTGGACAACGGCGATTGGACAATTTTTCCGGGAGATAGGTAAGTGGGGACGAGCGATACCTCAACGTTTACTATTAACTGCTTGATGGCGCACTTCCGAAGCGCATATCGTTGCACCGCAGAAGGGTGATTCGGTCACAGGCACTACCGATCGCAGCTGGTGGAAGGAGCGGACCAAGTCTTCAAATGGAGCCATGGCCGTTGGTGGACTGGCTCAAGCCGAACTCTCCCGTGACGAGTTTGCTGCGGCATTCCGTATCGACAAACATTCACTTTTCGCTACGCAAATATTTAATCGAGTTGACAGGGATAGAAACGGATACGCACAATTTACGGAGCTCCTAGATATGATGGTCATTTTTAATAGCGGGAATGTCGAGGCGAAAATCCGTCTGTTGTTTGATTTGCACGGTAAGTTTGGTAGATTAACTTCACCAATAATCGTGGTCTCACAACGACCAATGTGTAGATCTTGATGCCGATGGAATGCTCTCTCGGGGAGAACTCGTTACGATGCTCACGTCTCTTCTGAACGATGGGTCTACTGGAGTGGAAGTGGGTGGCGAAGCTATAAATGATGCTTCTGCTGCCGTGGTGGATTCGTGGTGGGAGGAGATCGAACGCCATCGAGGTGGCTCAACCGAGCGGATGTCATTCGAAGATTTCCGACACGCTTTGAACGTGTTTGGCGAAAACATTATTCTTACCATCACAGAAACGCCAAAGTTTGCTCTGAATGACAGCACCAACATTGCAGTTTCTCCTCTATCGCCGGCGAAAGAGTCATTTGATTTTCCTTTGGTGCATCGTTCGACCTCACAGATTATAGAGTTGGGGCGTCTTTCGTCGACCACAAGCGTTATGCTCGACCAACCACCCACCTCAAGTATTAGAAATCGCAGGCTTTCGCAAAGTGTCTCCCGTGGGCTCTCTACTCTGAAGAGGTCCATTTCGCGTCGAGGCTCGTTTCGCTTACCGGAGACTCGCACTTTGGAAAGGACAGTCACCGAAGTTTTGATGAGGAGTCAACTTGGGGCTGATGAATCATCAGAAAGACGATCGAATTTGGCTTATTGGAGGACATATCTCACGAACAAGAGGAGGGAGATACTATTCATTCTCTTGTTTGTTCTCTCCACCGTAGGGATATTTTTTGAGCGTTTTTATGTTTACTACTACAACAAGGAGCATGGCGGTTTGCGGCAGATTACGGGATTTGGTGTTTCAAGTGAGCCTCCGTCTTCACTGATTACGTGCAGGGTTCCTGATTGTCGTCTTAATGTGATGTCGTGCTCAGTTACCCGAGGTGCGGCTTCTGGTCAAATGTGGGCATATGCCTGGGTTCTTCTTTCAATGTAAGTTTTCACCGAAGCACGAGAAGGCACTTGCAATCCTTTGCGCCAGGAAACTAAAAAGTTATTCGTTGGAGGTGTCAAAACACTATTGTTTGGCTCCGACAAACGTGGCTCGTCGAACTCATTCCCTTTGATTCTCATTTGCAATTCCATATTCTCGCTGGTATGTCATATTGCCAGATGTATTGATGTAGTCACTAGTCCGGCTTGACGCTTCAAACTTACATTCTGTAGCTTTGACTGGGCTATTGATGTCGCTAATCCACATCGTTGGACATTTTTTCAAGTGAGTATCGGACTTCGTGGAGCACTCCCAAGTATAGGGTTAACCTTTCTGTTGCGTTTGCAGCTTCTATAATCTCTCAACACAGTCTTCGGACGATATGCTCTGCTATTTCCGTGACGTCTATCACCACTCCGACGAGCTTTTGTCTTATTTCTACTATTGTTGGCAATCGGTGA
Source organism: Gonapodya prolifera JEL478 (assembly GCA_001574975.1). Taxonomy (NCBI): domain Eukaryota; kingdom Fungi; phylum Monoblepharomycota; class Monoblepharidomycetes; order Monoblepharidales; family Gonapodyaceae; genus Gonapodya; species Gonapodya prolifera. The sequence goes on along the minus strand of KQ965756.1, from coordinate 361,487 downwards.
CAGGGTTTTCTGGAATCGTCTTAGTGATCCTCATGATACTGATATATACATTTTCACACAACGTAAGTGTGGAAGTCTCCAAAATTTTTGGTCGAACGCAATTTTGACAAATCGATCAATCACAAACACCAAAGTACGTCCGCCGGAACGCGTTCACTGTATTTTGGATGTTCCATCAACTTCATCCCATTTGGTATCTCGCGATGTGCGTTCACGGAGCAGCGCAGCTTGTTCAGCCACCGTACTTCTGGTACTTCATTCTGATTCCATTAGTGTAAGGAATCGTTTTATTCTCTTCCTCACCTTGCTTCTGACGTGAACTTTTGTTCGCAGCGTTTATCGATTAGACTCCGTTTTCAGTGCTCAGCGGCGTGCTTACAAAGTTGCTATCTTGGAATCTGCCCTCCTTCCTTCTGATGTCACCTTTCTGAAACTTAAGAAGCCGACAAACTTCGAATACAAAGCGGGCCAGTGGTTCCGCATGTCTATCCCCGACATCTCTGCTAAAGAGTTCCACCCGTTTACACTGAGCTCGGCACCCAACGATCCGTTTCTCTCTGTGCACGTGCGCACGGTTGGACCGTGGACGACGCAATTACGGGATCGGATCTGGGCCAGCAACCAAGGGAGTGTGCTGATTGATGGGCCTTTCGGAGGTGGTTTTGGGGATTACTCTCGGTACCCTGTGGCGGTTTTTGTCGGCGGCGGTGGGTAACAACTCGCGTTTGCCCCTCCACGCGTGCCGTGCAACCTCACTCGGATTTGATCAACTGCCCGGCAGGTATTGGTGTGACTCCATTCGCGAGTATCATGAAGGAGCTCGTTTTCAATGGAAACATTGCCCCGGGCATCTTGGCACAGCAGCGAATTCGGAAGGCGTACTTCATCTGGATCACCCGGAGCCAAAAGCAGTTTGAATGGATGGTAGATGTCATCAAAGAGCTCGAGGAACGCGACGTGAATCGGGTGTTGGAGACACACATATTTATCACTGCAATCGCCGGCGAATACGACTTGCAGACGACTATGCTTTACGTAAGTATTACATCCTTTTGGACGTACGGTCGTACCAGTCTTCGCTATCTAACATCTATTTGTGCCTGACAGATTACGGAGCGTTCCTTCGAACGGATGAATGGAAAATCTCTCTTCACGGGCCTCCGCTCTCGCACTCATTTTGGTCGCCCATCATTTGACACTCTGTTCCGCGAGATACGTGAGATTCACAGCCCAGCACCTGCAAGCGAAAGCGACCAGGTGCCCGTTCCAGGCAAGGATATCGGGGTATTTTCCTGCGGACCAGGTGAGTTCGAAATAATGCAGTTGTCGATGTAACAACAGTGGATGCCACTGATGCCTCAACTCTTTTTCATGCGCAGCGGTCATGATGGACGGCATCGCCTTGGCGTGCGCGGAGCTCAACAGGGAACAGCAGGGTCATGGCTATCTTCATCACTTTGGCGAGTTTTTTGGCAGGTGATAGTATTGTATGTGATATGCAGAGATGGTGGGGCAATCGGCTGGCACGGTTCAGTCCATCATAGAGAGCAGTTTTGTTCCCTTTTTATTTATAATCATCTTGGCACAGCATGATTTGGTGGGAGGTTTTTAGGTCTTCCCATGCAATGAATGTCTATTGTATTGTTTAAGATGTGAAGACCGTGCCATGCGAAATAGTCTTGTCGTCGTAACTTGGCTCTTATGACTTTTGTATCCCGAGTCGAGAGACCAACACGAGTTGCGACGACTCTCAACTCTGTCTCTTGTCCGCCTTCGCGGTCGCTTTGCACTTCGCAAGACTATGAGTACTTGAACTAGTCTCGTGCTTCCTGTCGCGGCTCTTTCCCCTCATTGCGGGTCTCTCCTGCGGATTCTGAGCTCAATTAACCACCTCGAGAATATCGACACTCAAGGAGGAAGGACTGTCGGCCACACTTTCCCTCTTCTGCAACACAGCACCGTGCTCTCGTCCCCCCTCAACGCAGTAGCATTCACAAACGGAGATTGACGTCCGTCGCACTTTTCTAGGTGGCAAATACATATTGTCGACGTACGAAGCCAAATATGTGGATTTATTTTATGATCCACAGCACAGCGCGGATGACTGCTAGCCACCGCAGGCAAAGCGCCCCATCTATCTTGTGACTGATGTAAATGCTTTGCGGTAATGCCATGATAACGATAAGGCAGCTCGGCTTTTATGTTTCCGTTCCCGTTCCCCGATCTCCCACCGTTACACTCTCCGGTGGAATCAATCGCCAAAGAGACTTTCTCCTGCCTTTGCTCGACATTGACGCCCGATGGGAACTCCGGTTGGAGGGAGGGGGCCAGACAATCTTTCCAGTCACCCACGTTCAAATGGCCAGGGTGGAACACGACCACAGTCCTCCCCCATGTCCCCCGTGTTCTCCCGATCAACGTCCGTCCTGTCACCCGGCTCCTCCAACAACCACCCAGGGTCCGTTGAGCTCTTTTCTTGTCCCGACGGCGCCCTCCACCCTTGCTACGCGTGCTCCCGTCCCATCCTTGACCGCTCCCACCACGGGAGCGCTCATCGCTCCCGATCTCGTGGCGCTTGCCGTCGGGAACGTTGGGACAGACGCGGAAAGGGAACGTTGGCCATCAACCTTTTCTGGCGCCCAACGGCTGGACTATTCTTTCAACGCGGTCCCAGACAATGTTCTCAGGCGGAAGATGTCCAACCAACAAACTTCATCCGCCGCTCAACCCACCTCCCCGCCGAGGCTGGCTCATCAGCTCCCAATCAAGTTGCGGCGCTTCCAGCCGTCATCCCTTCCCAAGGAGTCTTGCTCTCACTGAAGACGAAAAACGACAAGAATCGAAAGCAAGCACTGAAAGCCCTCTCAAGGACAATGCCCCTAGGGACACTGGAAACAAGCCGCAAAGAATGAAAGCCGGTACCTGGTCTTTTTTTTTTCCCCCAAAGAAGTGCTGTTGAGCAGAGAGAGCACCGACGGCTAGCGCATCTCTGACAAAAGACAACGAAATGCCCTACAGGTTGTCGTGGCAACTGGTTGGTAGCCGAGCATAGTGGATATAAACTCATCGGAGGAAGGAAGAACGGGTGTCACGGTGACAGTTACAGGTGCGAAGGTGGACCGCGCCGTTGCGAGTGCTCGCGCGACAAGTGAGAGTTGGGAATGACAGATTGGCGCTGTCTCCTTGAAGTCATTCTTTTGAGTTCCCTTTTTTAGTAGAATTGGTACCGCCGTCTGAGAAGGTGTTTATCTGACGTTCTTCAGCTTTCCAGCCCAGAATGTAAATACTTCCATAACTTTATAACATAACATCATCCAAAATTTTACATTCTAATTGTACAGTGTATAGTGCGAGCTCCTTTCTTCAATCGTAGTTTATACCGCCACAGGTGTCGCCGAAAGCGGCATCCCCATCATTGTCGATGGCGTCATCGGCACCGCGCTGGCGAACCTCTTCGCATCGAGAGTACCACTACCGTCGAAGCCCGAGCTCGAGCCAGCGCCAGCGATCGATCCCTCTCGATTCCGAACACCAACAGCCCTCCCGGCTTCAAGCACGTCTCTGACCCTTTGAATGTCTTCATCCCACGCATCCACCATCGCGTCGGGATTGCCGAGCGGCGCGAATCCCGACGATGCAGGTCGGCCGAGGTAGAAGAGCTGGGGCTCGTGGTGAGCGATGTCCAGACCGTCGGGTGCGAGCGCGGATGGCGTAGATGGGCGCAGGTGGGGACTGAGTTTGGGTGAAGTTATCGAGGGGAGAATGCGAGGCGAGAGGCGGGGCGAGTTGGAGTTGGGGAGAATGCGAGGGGAGAGGCGTGGGGAGTTGGTGAGAATATCGCGAGGAAGGCGGGATGTTGCGAATGTAGGGGAGTCGCTTATCCGTTGTGGGCTCGGGCTGACGAGGGGACTGGAGGATGATGTGCGGATGCGACGGGTGTTGATGGAGGGGAGATCGAAGTTTTTCGAGTCGTCGATTAGAGATTGCGGTGTTGTGGGATACGAATCGCGCCACGAAGGTGGCTCCTGGTTTCGCAGAGAGTTCAGAGGTCGTCCGCCAAGGCCATCTGAAAATCGCCGTCTTAGAGACTGTAAGTCCATTTGTGTGGCACTGGTGTCTCGCTCTCGGCCATGGTTTTTCTCAGGTGTCGTTGTATCAGGATTTATGATGTTTATCGTGGTGGGCGATGACAGCACATTAGCCTTCCAAGCCCGCTGCAGGTTCCAATATGCGTACAGGCGATACAGAGGCTCTAGCAGGAGGAGAGTAGTACAGGGCCATACTAAATCATGAGAAGAAGTCGGTGTTACTGCCTGTAGTGTGCGGTGGTAAGGAACCTGCAGTCAAGTCTGTCAACGAACCAGGAATTCCGAACTCCACATCAGACAGCGCTCCACCCAGGAAAACAACAAGCAGCGTATATCGCCCCAGCTCCCAAATTGAGGGCATCTGAAGTAAGCGTCGAAGTGCGTCGGTGCAACGGTTGTTGGTTCTAGCTCGCTGGATCGTCTCTTGAAAGCGTCCCGCGTTCTCTCTGGAGCGAGTCTTGATGGTCAGTGAGCGAGTGTGCGTGAATGAGTCTTTTCAGTGACCAAATCTCTTCGCAATTTCCCAATCTTTGCGCAACGTGCCAGGCACGATCATTAGGACACGGCACCCCTTGTTCCTTCGATCCCGCACTCGCATGTGAAGCCGGGCTCGCAACGAAGATACAACATATTAGGAAAATGTTTGTCGTTGTTAAAAGCCGGACACCGGGCTTGTTCCGTTGCGGGACGGACTTGTTCTTTGCACCTTGTAATTCAAGGTATTAGACTGCCGCGGCACACCAGACACAATTACAGTTGACCATAAGAGATGGAACTTTCAGTGTTGAAGAGGAACATCGGCAAGGTATGGAGGAGCGCATGGCACGTGCCCGGAGGGAACCCTCCCACAATTCTCCGGAGTCCAAACCGACAGTTCTGCCTCAAAGTGGGTCAAAGCAGTTGGATTTTTGCTGAAGAAAACTCCCGCGAGATCCCTTCCATCGATTGTTTCGATAGTTGAGCCGTATCTTTTTTGTGTTGCCACTTACCACCCTGGACAACCCAATCCGATACCTTTCGTTCGGGGAGATGGCACGAAAGCGACCACACCACCCGACATCTCTTCCTCGCTTTCCCAAGTACCCGCTTCCTGCCAATGCTCCTGCCATCGCGCGGAACGGCTCCGATGTTTCCTGCGCCTCTCACACCGCGTCCCCTCTCGTCCCATCCGAGCCAGCGGACGTAACCTGCCCCGTGGGAGGATCCATCCGCCTTCTTCCGAGTCAGATTCATTCGTACTCTGTGGCGGAGGTGGTCACCCATCCGTCGTTCCTCAAACCCGTCGCCGCTTTTATCTTCATCCAAGTTTACATATTCCTGCGAGTGAGAAAGGCTTGGATTGGCCGCAAGAAGAAGGTGGTGGAGCGGAGGAAGCGCGAGATGATGAACGCAAAGCTGGATGGAGGCAAAACCCCTGCCACTGTCGATGAAATCGGAGCGAAGCCAGAAGTCCTGGACTTTGACCCAAATTTCGACAACTCGTTCGAGCGCAAGACGTCTTGGATTTTGACCGTTCTGTCCAGCCTGGTCATGACTGTTGCGGGACTCGTGGGATTCGTTGGTTGGACTTTCTACAGATGGGACATGGCGCGGTGAGTTTCTGCTTCCGCCAAAGACTCCAACGTTTCTAAGAGTAATTTTTCCGTCTATGTGACTGTACTTTACCCTGTCGATCGGACTGAAAGGTGGCCGATCGTTGGAGCATCGAGGTTCTCCCTGTGGATCGCTATCTACTTTCTGACTTACATGTGGTGCGACATCGCTATCGGCGTCATGTACTATCGGAGCCAGGTATGCTCAAGTCCCGGCCGCTCTCTTCTCTGACACGGCTGAAATTGTCACACCTCTTTTGTCAGATCACCCTTCTCGCCGGCTACATTCATCACGCGCTCTTCACGTACATCTTCTCCTTCGCTGTATACCACGGCCTCGTCGCGTGCATCCTGCCCTTCTGTCTTCTCGAACTTCCGACGCTGATCATGGCGATCGGACAGCTTGACAAACGATTCCGCCGCGACTATTTGTTCGGGGGAACGTACTTCGGAACACGCGTCGCGCTGCACGCGGCACTGTGCTGGAGCATGGCCGTGGAACTGGACGTGGGAATGACTGGTACGCTGTTCTGGTCTTCTGGTCGACGGCCCCCTTCACACACTAACCATCGCATCGCCTCGCTCTTCCTCAAGTGTGGCCGCTCCCTGCCGTCGTTCTCCCTCTTCACCTGTACTGGTTCTCTCGCTGGGTCGAGCAGCAGAAGCGTCTTCGGGCGAAACGGAAGCGGCAGGCCAAGGAGGCCAGGGAAAGAGTGATGAACGAGAGCATCGAAAGGATTGTGGCGCAGATGGATCGAATGGAGAATTGAGTGCTCTACTGTGCGTTTTGTTTTCATAAGGAGAGAGCGGACGCTGTTGACGGGACAGGGAGAGTACATTACTTGACTTATCAACAAATGATGGCCGTGAAGTTTTTTATGAGAGGGGTGTTGGAGAGGTGCCACAGATCGTTGTTTTTGCCCTTCAGATTATTATGTTCAATCTGTTCCTTTACATGTGTGAACGATGTACATATTGAAAATCCCATCCATATTCCGTTTTCTTACAAACGCCCCAGCATTCACCAAGATCACATGCTCGATACGCCACCGACATCACACCGCTGCTTCCCCCCCCCTCCCCCCCCCCCCCCCCCCCCCCCCCCCCCCCCCCCCCCCCCCCCCCCCCCCCCCCCCCCCCCCAAACCACCTTACGGGAACTTCACAGCGCCGTCGCGCCAGACCCCATACGTAGCCCACACGTTCCACCCACCAACCAAGCCGATTCCCAACCCAGATGTTATCATTCCTGCCGCCCGTCCCCATCCGAGCGCCATTGGGGTAGATGTGATGGCATAGTCGACCAACACACGACCGATAGTGAAGGTGGCAACTGAGGGGATACGCAATTGCAATTAGTCAGACACTCGGTGCGACACGACGATATCGGCAAGAAATCGGCACACCGTGCGGAGCACGGAGGTGAACACATACGAATCAAGTTGAGGAACATGGGAGGTGCTCCATTGAGCTCGGCGATGGCTGGATCCGAATGAAAAGGATGATGTAAGATCACTTCACCAAACAACGCAAGTCGTGCCATACCCACCACAAAGAATTAACATGATCACAGTGTGCTCCACAAAGTTTCCGTGCGCCCGCACCCGCTTCATGAGTATCCAGTACTTGGTTTTGTAAACGTTGTCGGGTGCAAGCTGATGAACATAATTGGGTGAACGCACAATCCCGGGCCAGCCTCCACTCAATGGAGCCAAGCAGAGCAACTTACCAGTGCCTCTGACGATAGTTTCCCATTTGCAGCCGCGTTCGCAACAATCTCCAGCGCTTGCTCGCGGGATCCGTCGCCCAAGGACACGAGAGCCGCCCCGCGCGCGAGCCCGACTCGAACCGCAAGGGGCCCTGTACAATGGTGTTAAGAGAAACCGGTTAGAAACGTCGGGGAGAGAGATCAGGTGGCGGCGTGGCGGACGAGCCCGCGAAACGTACAGGTCACGAATCCGAGAATGCCGGCGTAGAAGCCGGTGATGGGGAGGAGGAGCGTTGAATTTTGCATTGATGGGTGCAATGGCTTCGATGATAGAGTGGTGCTGGAGCGTTCTTGACATGGTGGCGTGAGGATGATGCGCGTCGGGAAAATGGAATGCGAAGAAGATCCGCCCAAGGGTGATGCACCTTCAACGTGCTTCCAATGATAGGGCACCATTCTAGTGGTCAACCACATCATGTTGAAGCCACAAAGTAGCGTGTACTGCATTTCGGTTGTTCATTTCCCGTCCAGTTTATACGCTCTCCTGCAACTACCGCTAAACACCTCCCTCAACCCGCTCTCGGACAACCCCTTGCTTTTACCGACCAGCCAGTAGCAAGCAACAAGATCGCCCAGGCTGGCCGAAATTCGGTCAACGGGGAAGTTGGAGCCGAACATGCACCTGTGTGAGCGATACCAAGATGGAAGTTTACGAAAACAGTCTTTGATTCGAGGGAAAGCAGTCGCCTCACTCACTTGTTTGGTCCGAACACGTCCAGTGCGTACCCCACCATTTCGCCGAACCTCCCCTCGGCCAGCTCCACGGCAGAAGGTTTCTGGTGGTCCTGCCGGAGGTGGAAGCCACCTCCCAGACCAGGCATCAGACCCGACAGTTTAGCGTAGACGTTTGGAAACCTTCAAAGGGTGACCAGTGAGTTATGGAGATTGCGGCACCCGAAGTGCCACCTCGACCACATGGGGTAGTTCCAGAACTCGATCACCTACTTGGAATACTCTGCCATAACATGCTTGCAGTCATTCCACATCCCTGCGTCATCACGATATGCACCTTGTGGCTCGAGGAAATGGTCCACGATGAAGGTCACGTCTGGGTTGTTCTTCACGACGGAGAGGAAACCGGCGGTGGTCGCGCGGCTCGATTCTGGTTCTGTGCAGAAGTTGTTAGCAGTCAGTAAAGTCCTGCATAGTACATTCGAAACAAGACTCACTGAGACGATACCACACCTCGTAGCTCATCTTGTGCTTGTTCAACGTCGCAAAGTTCTGCCTTACGTTTGGCAGCTCCAAAACAGTGGGATTCTCCTCGATGCCAGAGTACCCCCCTGTGACTGGGTCTCTCTTGGTAGCGATGCGGCGCAACCCTCGGAAGTTTGGGTGTTTGAGGGCGGAGAGGAGTGCAGATTCAAAGTTCTGCGGCGATTGCACCATGTCGATGGCAGATTGAATGCCTATGCGCAGAGATGATCTAAGATGCAATTTCGGATGGCGGGGGAAGGGTAAGGGGAAGATGAAGTACCAGTGCAGACTTGGTTTTTGGATTCGTTCGCGATTGATTGCGCCCAGGCGGACTCATCCATCGACGAGCCGTCCGAGGATCTCATGCTGGCCCTGCGATCGCGGCGATAGAGGTGGGGCTTGAAACACGGTCATGTATCCACAACTGGCCGATTGTAGTTACTCGATAAAGATGGACCCTCCGAGTTTGAGTCCGGCCTGGTCGTAGTCCCGCACAATGTCACGCCATGTGTACGAGGTGGGCAGCCCAGGGAACCTTTGCGACGATTCTCTGTGGATTGGTGTGGTTAGGGCGCCGAACGGACCGAGAGCGCGAATGCGAAGAGAAATTGTAATCACCGATCGTGCCACAGATGATGGTGCGAGTCGACGATCGGGAACGTGATTTCTCTCAGCACTTTCAGCGTTTCGGTGGACAGACGCGAATTGTGCGATGCCGACATTTGCCGGGACTGTGGTCACAAATTGATTCTGGTTCCCAACCTTTTCTCCACAACCCCGGGCGCAAGGCGGAATCCTTGTTGTTTGAGAGGAATGAAGGCACGTCGTGTGCTATGGCTCAAACTTTTATCGTATGATTCAGCGCAGTGCAGTTTTCGCTAGCAGTCAGGTATTTGTCACTTAGTTTCATTTCATGCCTTTGCTGAGTTCTTCATGAGTGCAAGATGCCTCTCAGTCTGCATAGAGGTCTGAAGGATGATTCCGCATGACTTGCCAAGTGGGCCACCTGTTGCTGAACAATGATATGCATTGAAAAATAGAGCTCTTCCACCAGCAGCCCTCTGTGTTCTGTAATGGTTAAGGCTGATATCTCTCACAATCACCATTGTTTGCTAGGTGTGTTGACATATGTTCTCTCAATGAATATTTTGACTTTGGGGCTTGGGTATGACATGAAGAATTAAGAAAAGATGACGTGAGCTAAAGCTCATGTGAGAATTGCTTCAATGCAGAGCACATGTGTTCCCCAGGCAGCAAAGCATATCTCTAGTATCACCTCTTTGGAACTAGTTTCCCTCAGTACACAGACCACAGTCTTCTTGCAGGTTCTGGTGACTTCAGTGACTAACATCTTGTTCTGATGACTTGATTCTTTGATGATGGCATACAAGCTATTTGACATTGTAGCAAACAGCAGCATCATATATGGTTATTGAGATGAAAAAAATTCTTAGAATTTTTGGAGTGAGTGGAGACTTCCTCTTCAGAGAGGTACCTTCAAAATTGGCATTGATACTGATTGACTGCCAAGTATTTTGACATATTTTTTTACACTACTCTCTTGTATTCTGTGGATTCTATCTCACTGATCTGACAACATGATGGCTTTGTTGCTAGTTCAGTGCCCAGCTGACTCATGACAATTGTAAGAAGTGCTTCTTTTCACCAGTTTTCAAATGGGTGCATTGCTTGGATTACAGAAGTATATCTTTGTGTGGTTGCATTATGTGGACAAAGCAATATTCTGTGGTCCTAATTTTCCATGAGAGATATGCTTTTGTCACTCTGAAACTACTCTTCTGATGACATCCAGTATGTGTACATGCTTGTCTCACTTGATATACTTGTATGACATCAATTTACGTGACCTACAGTCTTTGTCAGAGCTATGTGGTAAGTGTTCTGCTATTCTGAAGAACAAGACTCTGTAAGTAGCATTTGTTGTTGAGACTTCATATTTTGATAATGGAATTGGTGCTGCCTGAAAGCCAAGCCAACTGATGATGAATGTACACTCCACTTTCAGTTGGCAATCTTCTTTCACACCTTGTCTAAGTGGTGCATCTGTTGCAGCACAGAAGTGCATGTATTGCATCTGAACCAAGCAATATCTTCACACTTGCAAATTTTGCATTAAGAATGTGGTTTACACAACAAAGCACTACTTTTCTGATGAAATGTTGTGAAGCCTTGCTTGACTTTCTTAGTGTACTTGTATGACATCATTCTATGGGTTCTCTGGCCTTAATAGGTCAAGTTGAGATTATTATACTTGATTTGATAAGGATAAACCACTTGCCAATGATGATTACATTCTTTGACAAAATCACTAATACTGGTTGACTGCCTAGCAAAATGATGACCTTTGTGAACTTCTTTCCATGTCACAAGTGCTTGCTTCCTCCACCACATGGCATATGGTTGTATCACTTGGATTTTAGTAGTACTACATCCTGCTGCCATTGCATTGTGTAGACAGAGTAATGTTGTTACAGTCACAGCTTTTTTCCCATTAAAAGTGTGGTTTAGTCACTGGAAAGTGATTAGTCTGGCAAAATCATATTTGGAAGCATATTTGTTTTACTTGATACATATTGCACTTGGCTGACATCATTTCAAGTTATCTACAGTTCTTGATTGGAATATTAGATATGCTTTTTGCTATTCTGAAAAGCAGTAGTCTGTAAGAGGCACTCACTGAGGCAACTCTATTTTTTGATGATGTCAACAATGCTGGCTGACTGCCAAGCCAACTGATGACAATTGTACATGGGCTGCCAGATTCTCATGACTTTTAAAGGGATGCATCACTTAGATTTTAGAAATACATGCTACTGTTGTTGGATTATGTGGACACAGCAGTGAATTGTCTTTGCAGCACCAATTTTTGCATCAAAAATGTGGTTAAGCCATGGTGAAACCACTTTTCTGATGACATCCAATATGTATACAAGTTTGTCTTACTTGATGTCCTTGTCTAACATCTTTTTAAGTGATTTACAGCACTTGATAAGAAGATTTGATGCACTTTATGCTATTCAGATGAACAGTGCTCTGAATGAGGCATTTACTGATGAGAATAATTTTTTATTTGATGATGGCATTGATGCTGGCTGACTGCTAGCAAACTCATGACAATTGTACACTGCTCATTAAATTTTAAGTGCTTGTTGCAAAGAACACTGATGGGCACTGTACATTCCTCATATTATTGGGAGGAGTGCTTTTTACCACTTTTAATTGGGGTGCATCACTTTAATTTCACACAGATGTCTATGGGGCAAGCAATGTCTTTACAGTCACAACTTTTTCATTATAAATGTGGGTCAATCATAATAACACTACTTGTGTGATGGTAGCAGATCATGTCCTTGCTTTTCTACTAAATGCACTTGCATTTTCAGTAACTGCAGATCTTAATAGGTAACACTAGAATGGCATCAGAATGAGTACAATCCCCTGCAATGTTACAGGAAGATTCTCTCTTCAGTTTATTTTCTCTTTCAACCTTGGATTTCCATCACTATTGCAGGTGCAAGTTGACCACAAAACTATTGCATTCACAATTTTTTTCCATCAAGAATGTGGCTGATCACAATGCACCTTCTTCTTTGATGACATGTGAGCAGTTCATGCTTATGCTTGTCATACATCTGTGACATCACTAAAGTGGATCACTGCTTTTGATACCTGTGTTTTGAGAAACTTTGTGTACTCTGCAAAAAATTTTGGCTTCACTCTGTTTGTCCATCTCTTGCCAGCTAGAACTAGTAGCTTTGGATGGCATCAGATGTTGAATCTAGCGTACGCGGACCTTCGTCGTAGTCGTAGATGACTTATCTTGTAGTACGAAATATGTTCTGTTCTCGCTTATCATAGTTTTACAGTATATTTATAGTCCGCTTGAGTCACTACTGAGTCCGACGTATCCAATGCAAATGAATCACCCAACGCCCTGCCATGTCAGACGCCCATACAAC
>KQ965756.1:324158-344535 GCA_001574975.1 Gonapodya prolifera JEL478 | reverse complement strand
AGTATATTTATAGTCCGCTTGAGTCACTACTGAGTCCGACGTATCCAATGCAAATGAATCACCCAACGCCCTGCCATGTCAGACGCCCATACAACAAACGTCTAATCTGATCCGTTAGGTGTGTCACAGTCGCCAAGTTGCATCATCCAACATCAGAATGTGTGGATCTGCCTTTGCTACCTTTACACAGAAGGCAGAAGGTTTTTGCTTCAGTCTAGTTCACATTTACTTCCAATCATTGGTCTCCATTGTTGTCATTCCCTACCTTTACTGCAATTTCATGGTGCCCATAGCAGTTTTTGAGGTCAGACCAGCTAATGGAAATCTCAACTTTCAGTTTCAGTGTTCACACATGTTTGAAGCTTTGCAGATGATTCTTGCATCTGAAGGAGGCTGAATATGTTGTCGTGGAGTCCTACTATAGTTTTTTTTTTGGATCATTGCTTCTACTGAAGGAATGAGCACAGTTCAGCTCTGGTGCTTGTAAATGGAATTCCACCTTACAGCGCTGTGTGGGCACAACATATTTGAGCGACTTTGATTGTAGCTATCCTTTTCAATGCCTGCCAAGATGAAGAAGACAAATGGAACCAGGCGTGAGAGACTCGTGAGAGACTTCGATTCTCTGGTCACTCTGAGTCACATTTGGCAATCGGCACCTCGATACTCATCATCCTGTGGAGCGAGGGCACGCGAGTAAGTCCTTCCATGAATAACCAAGTGAAATCCCCACATTTGATTGAGCGAAATCTCTTCAGGATCACTCCCCACTGCCAGGGTTCAACATTTGAATCGGACGATCTCATGAGTCTGAAATCGCCGATTCCACGGTGAGGTGATGATTGATTCTTTTTTACTAAAAGGCTTTGCGATCATTTATTGCGCCAAGCAAGGCGGAGGGGCGGCGTTTGAGGGTTATCGCCAATCTTTGACATCTCAAGCCTGCACCTATCGGGCCGACCATCAACGCGAGACGAGCTTCTGATGCAGCCTTTTTCACAGCCCGCATTTAACTACGTACGTTGTCTCTGCAATCGATTGCTTGTCCCTTTGAATCTCCGCATCGATCCGGCGATAGGCTGCGGCCGGAAGGACGGATGCGTCACAGGGCCGCCGGAAGCAAAAGTCACATGATTCGGCGGACGCAGACGAGCTCGGGGAAATACGCTGACGATAACGAAAAAAGAATCGAAGCCGATTGCGCTTTTCATTGAACGGAGACTCTGACACGAAAGGGAAGAATGGGAGTGCGCACACCCCGCCGATCGCCTCTCCCTCTGTCGCCTCGCTGCCTCGCGCTGCTGCTCCTCACTCCAGCGCCGCGCTGTCTTGCGCAGATTCTGCCCGCACCACCCAGCGCAGCCAATGGTGAGTCACCCTCGCTTTCTCTCCCTCCCTGCTCGCGAGATCTGCTCAACCTTCACTCGCGCCGCGTCCCTGTTGTCTCCACACTCGACCACTCCCAGTCACAGACTCCGCATCCGACACCGCAAACTCAATCCTTCTCGCCTCCACAATCACAATCACTGCCACGATCGTCCTCCTTGTCTCCCTTTCCCTCGGGGCTCTCCTCACCTACAAATTCGTCATTCAACGCGTGAGTCTTGCACTTCTCTCCCACCCACTAATCGCTCTTGTATCTAAAAACTTCCTCTGCACTTCCCTCCCCGTGCTCCAAACACCACCCTCCCAGCGCCTCCGCAACGACCTCCGCCCCCTGCACCTTCAAAACCCCGACCTCTACCGCGCCCTCATCTCCGGCCGCGTACCGGGGATCCACGCGCGGGACCCGCACGACCCACGGGACCCGTACTACCACGGCAAGACCCTGGACCCCATGAAACTGCAGCACCTGGCAGCCCAACCGGCGCGGGAAGTCGACTTGGCCGACCTTGGATTTAATTCGTGCGTCGTGGACGTGGACGCCGAGGCCGACAGTGGCGCCGACAGCAACAGCAACAGCGACAGCTCCAGCTCTCGGACCTCGCCACCGTGCCCGATCTGCCTGTGCCCCCTCCTCGAACCAACCACGTCCACCCTCCGCCATCTTCCCTGCCACCACGTGTTCCACTCGGCGTGCGTGGACGCATGGCTGGTCGCGTGGCGGGGTACGTGTCCCGTGTGCAGGGCCGACGTGGAAGCTGAGATGGAGAAGGGCGCGTGTGCTGCCAACAAGAGCAGTGTGGCAGTGGCAGTGGCGGGACAGGGACAGGCGCAAGAGGAGAATGGGAGAGATGGTGGAGAGAAGAACGAGCACGACCATGAGCATGTACATGGCGCGGAAGGTGAAGGCGCGTCTTCAGACCGGACGGTGGACGTGTCTCCAGCCGATCCACAGGATCCCGTCCTCCATCCTACCGTCTCTGCGCGTGCTCCTGATGGCGACGAAGCTGCGCACGCACTCCACCCTGCACGTGCACTGGAAGACTCTACAAAGGCCCAAATTTAACACACCTCCGACGGGTGGAAACTGGAACTCTTGGTGTGCAGGACACACCTCACAATCATCACCTTACAGCTCTGGTCACTTAACTCTTTTTCATCTGCTTTTGCCATCATCACCCCTCTGGCCTCGGGCCTCGTTTGGACACCTCCCCCCCTGCTTTTCAATTTTCATGCCAAGTGACGTTTCTTGTTTGCAGTGTATTAGTGCCTCTTCCTAGAACATAGACGATAGACATAGACAATAGACGTTTGGTTTTCATCCGTTGTGAGACTCGATCCTCGCCTTCACCGGTTCGTCGATCGGACATCAAAGGATTACAACACAAAGATAATATTACACCTTAAAAACCAATTAGAGCACATAAATACAATAAAGCGAATATAAATTAAAAGAGACATCTCGCAAAGTATAGCATCCCACCACACGCCCCACCATACCCCTCGCTTGCCCTTCCCTCGCCCCCCCATAGCGTGCTCGCTCATCGCTCAGAAGTTCTCCTTGTGGAACCTAAACACCGTCGGCGCGTCCCCGCCGGCCTTGCGGCCCACCTTGGAGTGGCGCACGCACGCGGAGGAGATTTCCTTGGCCTATGGTCGTTGTTCGTGGGGGTGGGTGGAAGGTGCACGGCCGTGCGTCAGTTAGGTGGCTCGGACCTCGGAGCGCCGAAAAGAAAAGAGGAAGGAAAGAAAAACGTACCATCGCAGCAGGCCCGCACAAAAACACCCCGATTTCTTCGCCCTTGTGCACCGTGGCCTTTTCCTTGAGGATGCGGTTCCAGTTGGGGCGGCCCGAAAACTGTGGGGTGGGGGTGGGGGTCGAGGTTTTGCGAGCAACCAGAACGCGTTGGTTAGTGGAGGTTCAACGAACGTGGACAGGGGCACAAGACGCAAGACGCACCTGGTTCCATTTTTCAAGGTTCACGCGCTTGAGGTCAAGTTCTCCCGTGGTGTATGTGTTAAGCTCGACTTCGCGGGAGAGGTTGTCGTCTGATGCCACTTCGATCTAATTCCACACGTGCGGCGGGGTTAGACATCGCCACACCCCGTCCACACCCCACACCCCTCCTCCCACCAGCACAACACACCATCAAATCCTTGAAACTCTCAAACTCCTGCGTGTCCCTGCAAATCCAGTAGAAGTACACCTTGAGAAGCCTGGGCTGCTCGGCACCTGCGCGGGCCGTCATGGCCGAAGCCGTCGTGCGCAGGTTGATGGACTTGATCACGCTCGCGAAGGGGGTCACTCCGATACCTGCGCGGGTGGGGTAGTTTGTTACTCGATGTAAGGTGGGGGAGAGGAGACCGTGGCCTGCGCCAACGCACCAGCACCGACAAGCACCACCGTATTGTAATCAAATACTTCCTCCGACGCACTTCCGTAGGGTCCGTCGATCTTGAGTGTCGGCATGCGATCCTCGGGCGGGGTCGGGGGTCCAGTTTTCACCGAAAGCCTGGCCTGGCCCTTCTCCTCCTCGTCGACCATGCCGGCCCTCGAGGAAGCGTCGACTTCGGCGAGTCCGGGCGACGAGGGGAGTGCGGCGGAGCGGACGAGATCGGGCTGCGCGGGGGTGGTCCCGGCGGCCTTCATTTTGGCGATGGCGGCGATGACGTGGTCGCGGAGTTTGGGTGTCCAGTTCTGCGAGGGTGAAGGTGGGAGTTGGGGGTTGGATGGGGAAGTGGGGTGTGGAAGTGTTCATTATCCTGAGTTGGCTGTGGGCAGTGCCTTCCGGCAAGCGTAGTGAGGAACTTACAAACTCTGGGCGACAACGAATGTGGAGAGTCAAGTGAGGTTCCTCTGGCGCCGATGTGATTGTGAACGGATGCCACCTGCGAAGCATTTGTGTGAGGACCGAATTCCACCATGGTGAACCACAACTTACTCACTCCGTCGTCGTAACGTCAGGGCAGCAGAGATACAGGTACTGGCCAGCTTTGTATCTAATATGGGTGGAAGCCGAATGTGATATTTTGTTCTCCGACTCTTCCTCATCTTTGAGAAGCGAGACTCACGAGAACTTCTTGTTGGACTTCACCGCCATTGTCAGCTTGAGCACTTCCTTGTTCACCATCTTGGCGTCCACCAAAGACACGTCGAGCTCAGCGCGGCGGCTCTGGATGAGCTTTTCAAGGAGAAGGAAGGCAAGCGGCCACTGTACGGTTTGTGGATGTTGTCAATGGAAAGAGTCGTCCGCGGTGCAAAAATGAATACGTACGAGGACGAAAATCCAGAATGGCGGGCCGTGGATGATGAGAAGAAGAATGCACGGGATCCAGAGTTTGTGGAACCAGAGGAAGATGGCGTATCCCTTGGAAACAGGTAACGACTGTGAATATGGAGGGCTCGATGAGTGCGTTCGCGAAAAGAACTCACGTCGTACCGCTTCTTCGCGATCGTGAAGTACCGACGAGAAATGAGAGCCGTAACTGGATTGAACGAATTTTTAGGCTTCGCAACTATGGAGTTTTGTCTCCCTGCGACTCAGTCAACTCACCATACATGATGCCCATCAACAACAAGATAACGTGTCCGGTAGCTCCAGCGAGGTTGTTGAGTGCCTGGTCGAGTAAGGTCGTACCAAAGACTTGGTTGGCCCACATGAAATCGAGGTAGTGCATGGTAATGTGACCAGTGGTGCACAAGAAAACAACGAAGGCGGTAAGCTGACAGATGAAGCACAAACAGGGTCGTGACGATGTATGTGAATAAGGCTTTGGGAACCAAACCCACTTTGTGCATCTGGATGTTGTCATCCAAAGGAATCGCATCGGCTGCGGGGGTCGTCCTCAACCAACTCAAGACGTTCCTCAAGACGGGCAGCAATATGAAAGAGCAGTTGAAGTCCAGCGCCTTGCCGAATCCTTTAGCGATAGGGAAGAATGGCGCGCCGTTCCCTCCACCAACGTTCGTGACGTAGCCCCAAATCCATATTGCGGCGTTTGCGGCCACGTAAAGGAAAAGGCATACGAACCGAGACTCATTCCATTCCCACCAGTCCTGGAACTTCGCGAGGCGGCGGCCGAACCACGTGTTTTGGTTCGGGTCCAGGCCCAGACTTCCGCGTCGCGGCGAGTCAGGGGAATCTGCGATACGCTTCTTTTGATTGGTAAAAAGATAGGCGAAGCGATGAGAAGGATTCTTCCGTGTGTAGAAAACACCGATGCTGGGAGAGAGTGAGAGTGCGGAATGATCTTGAATGAGAAAGTCCGAAACGATTAACTGCGGCACTCACATAAACGCTGCTCCGGCGATGGAGAATGCTCCACCAGTCCCAATTGCAACCGAGGCTCCTACAGTCACAGAATCTGTTGTGACAGTAATGGTCCCCTTCTGGTCCCTGTTCGTAAAAGCGTGGTTTCGAGTGGACATGATGTGGTAAACGCCGGTGTTGTCCATGCGAACCAAGCCGGCATTGGCGTAAGCTGCCGCAGCATTGAGTTGCTTGCAGTTCATGTTATTCTCGGCGTCGGTAGTGGCGGGGTCGCACATGGTTTGGTTGAGGTAAGCAAGCATGGCGCTGATGCGGGTAAGCACATCCTTAGATTTCATGTACGCTCGATGAATGTGAGGAATGATTGATCTTACATCGTGTTCCAGTTGTTTGTGAAATGCGTCGGCGCGTTCGGGTTTTCATTCGGGTTCACGTTCACGGGGAACGACACGGAACGCGATTTCGTTAGGACCACATTGGATCGGTCGGTGCCTGTCTTGCCGTTTCCGTTGTTGCCCCGATCGTTGGCATCTGAGCCCGTCCACTGAATGTGGAGGTAGTCGCCAAGGGCCACCGAGATGTCGGTCGGGACAAAGTCGTACTCGACGCTAAGGTGGAATAGTTGTGTTTAGCGACGATTGATCATGCGGGGAAATCATAAATGCGCACCTAGGGTATACTTGTACTATGTTTCCTCGTCGCCCACGAACGTTCAGGTTGACGATTCTTGGCTTTCTGAGGACTCCCTTATCGATGTCGGTGGGCCTCGACCTGATGGTGAACACATGCGACCGATCTTCAAACGTTCTGAAAAACTGCGCGGTGTTGATGTTGAGCCTGAGCGGGCCCGACACGTTTGCACCCAAGCCGACAAAGTCGCGTGCAGGGTTTCCGGTGACGGGAGAGTTAGACGCCCCGTTGTACAACGCGTACGTGTTCCATCCGTCAAAGTCAGTCGTGGAAGTGTTGTAACGGAACCTCACGACGCATTTGGTACCATCGGGGTGAACTCCTTCCGGGATTCGCCAGGTGTAGGAGCTCGATTGCAGTGTTCTGCAGACATGCGGAATGATCAGTCCACTGAACAGATAGTGAGGCATCACGTCAAATAATATATAACAGACCTTGTGTTTCCCAGATGGTTCACTCGCGTATCCTCACAAGCCCAACAATCCGGCGAGGGCACATTCCAATGCCCGCCGCTCGTCCAGGCCCCGCCACCACGCTGACACGAAATCTGTTGATTGTACTGTGGGTCTGAGCAATACCCTTTGTCCATGACGTTCTGTGATTCGCGCTGGTAGTAGTTGCACCGGTCCGGGTTGCCAGTGCACACAAAGATGTCGCGCCAGGGGCTTGGGTGCCAGTAAGGATAGTAGTCCCGCTCTTCGGGGCATTCGAAGCCGAAGCGTTGGCCGTTTGCGTTTTGACGTGTGAATTGCGCAGTGTCGCCCTGTGAGTGAGAGTAATGTGAGGAATGATGTGGGGGGTTGGAAAGAATGATCGAGCGGACATGGGAGGCTCACCTGGAGGTTTTGGTCGGCAGTGAAAAGACCCTTATTTCTCTGCCTTGTGATACATTTCTGGTACCAGCTTAGGGGCTCGTGTTGGCCATAGCTCAACCAGTTTGAGGAGTTGGGGTCAGTTGGGATGGTATTCGTAGTGTACCCATCGCGAATAAGGGAGTTTGCATCTTCGCAGGTATACTATGATAGAAATACCAGTACATCTGAGTACATCAGGAGGTGCATCGTCGAGAAGATCCTCGCGTACCTGCACCACAACCTCGCAACGCAAGTTTGGATTCCCCATCCCACATCCATGCTGATTAGTCCACTGGAGCGTGAGCTCGGAGCCCTCGTAGAATTGCATGGTGCCCTTTCCTGCACCTGGAATGCTCACGTTGTAGTTGGTGTTTCCGTTTTGGCAGTTCGGGACACATGCATCTGAGTGATGAACCGACGCGACACATTGCCATCACGGTGATAATCGATCGATCCACTGAAGATCATTGCGGAGAAGTTGTGGAATCACGTACCGCCGACTTGGTATCCCCCGTTGCCGTTATTCTGGGAGTCGAAGAGTCGATTAGCATTATTGCGGGCGTTGCTCTGTTCGTTGAGCTTGTTGTTCGAGCCTTCAAGATCGCGATGGCGCCGATGGGTACAGGGGTGGCATTAGGTAATGATGAGGATTGATTCGCGATGCGGTATGGTGATCAAACGCGACTTTCACCTCGCGGATTGTGCATGTAGACGTCCGCACAGGCATCGTGAACGAAAGCGAGCAGGGCGAAGACACCCGTCGTGCAGAGGACTCGCTGTCCGGCCCGCATCGCGATTGATGGGATGTTGAAGCCCGTGAATGTGCCGAGTTCTTTGTAGGAACAAATTAAGCTTTGAGGTCCATTAGTTATGAAATGTAGCTTATGTGTAAGAGTAAGAGCTACCAGCGGAAGCTGTGAACCAAAACTAATCCCTGCATGTCCTCGTATTAAGAATGTATTCTCGTTCGATCTGCGAGCAGTAGAGAGCTTCGGGTTTCAATTCAAGTCGATTTGGCATGTGTGTACCGCCATCATTATGCTAAGGGGGATTGAGAAGAATGGGCTTTTGAAATTCTCCGTCCACGCTGCTTCGTAGCTTCTTCACCTGCGATCTAATATCGACCCCAACGTGAACGCTCTCGAGGAACGCAGGACAGTCGAAGCCGTAATAAACGCATTGGTGCGTCATTTCAACGAAAGCTTTTCCACTCGAAGAATGCAACACGCGTGCCGTCGCAGAGTCGTGTCTCGGAAGTTCCAACGCAATATTTAGCCGCACCTGGCCGCAAGCACAATCCCCGAAATCGGCAGCTCCCGCTGCGATGAGAGAGCCTCCGTCCGCGATTTGCACCAAGAACCTGTTACTCATCAAAACTCCAAGGTGAAATCACTCACTCTGTTTGAAATTGTATGCAGCCGGGAACCGCGGGGTTTCGAATTCCGGTCGATCGCGCGTGAAATATCAGCCATCGAGTATCTAGCAGGTGAAGCATTTTGTGTCGTTTCTATTTGGGCCCAGTGGACAGTGAGGCCTTTCGTCCACTTTGAGCGACACAAACGATGAAACATGTTTCAAGAAGACCCGCAGCCCAAAAGGGGTACCAGCTCACCTCTCCACTCGCCTAAGACTCTAAGACTTCATCGATAACTATCAGGAGGTGAAATGGCAACGCTTTGTTCGGCAAGTGTGGTTTCAATGGAATTGATCAGGTTTGCTCACATTCGATCGATCTATTATTGCGAGCCCGTAGTGAGACACGAGTGAAGCGAGGTTCGAACGGAGGTGCGAAGCTTTTGGGTTGTGGGTGCGAGGAAAGCGGTGCTCTGTCAGTAACGCTGCCACAATATTTTGTGCCACCCATTTTGTGTCCTTTCCCGCCCCCCGCTGACACTCCCTCGCCCCTCAGTCGACCATCAGACGATCTACGGAGGTCTGGGGATTGTTTCCTGGGGCTAGTGCTCGTGACCGTCGCACGAAGACTACCTCACCAAGGGTGACCCACTCTCACCCGCCCTTCTCCTTCCCAACGGGCCCACGACCGGTGATTTCACGTCAGCCACTCGATTTGCATCCTGGGGTCCCGTTTCTGCCGTCCCTGGGCCGGATTCGCAGCTTTGGAATGGACCCAGATCTTCCCCGCTTAGCACAGGCCGAGGAGGCCAGGTTCACGACCCCGAAGGAGCTCGAGCAATTCCAACAGACTCCGCTGGAACTAGAAAGCGGAAAGGGGGAGCCCCTGACCAGGGTCCAGGAGCCAGCTCAGGTTTGGCGAACCTGCGGCTCAAGGTTGCGACATGCGCCCGAAGGTAGATGCCGAGGTCGGACGGCGTGATACGGTCTTCTGGAGTAACAGCTAATGTTGTGGGTATGGAGCCGAATGTGATGGTGGCATGAATGTGAGGTTGGCGCTATCGGGAAAGTCAGTTAAAGTTCAACTGTGGCTTCGAGCATGACAAGTCCAGCTCCACGAGCAGCAAAAGATCCTTGAGATGATATACGTGATTGGAGGTCTGAGAATATAGCGCTATGGTTTGAGCACGTCAATCTCCCTTACCAGCATTCTCAAGTGCCACAAGTTCGCAAAGCCTGACGTCACTGGGAAGAAGAAGTTCGATTGTTAAATTGTGTTATAAATATGAGTACCAGTAAAGAGACTCTACCATTTTCGCAGAAGTACTGGCACATGGGACTCTGCATTTCCGTGGGTCGGCATTAAGATGGTACGACATCATTCCCAAAAAAAAACGCACAACCCAAATCCTGTTCTTGATAGTGAGATCTCGTATCTTGAGCGGCTCGAAAAGCTTGCTCTGCGCGCTGCCCAGCACGGTTCCTACCGTGTGGAACGAGCGAACTTGAAGGTGGGCTGACGTTGCCAGCGGGTAAGGAATCTGCTTGGGGATAGGCAGGCATTGGAACACAGTCTTGGCGTCGGCTTGCATGCGTTCAGGAGTAGGGTTCATCATGATTTGGGCTCTCTTGATTTGGTGTTTCGATTGAAGTCGATGACGGTGTGCCTTGGGACATAAAAAGTTTCAACTTCCAAGAAAAAAATCTTTTCCGAACCCTTTAGCAGCAAACATTTCGTGAACAAGTAAAGGAACATGCTCCCAACATTATTTAGTTCTCCGGTACATCGACCAACGTTCTATGCATTAGATAAGTATCTTACCACCTCACACTCAAATCGTCCCTTGAAGCTGGACGTTCCCGATTTCTCTCCCTCCCCCTGTCGTCAGGTCTCCTCCTCTCCGATCCTCCTCCCGTACGTGTTTCTCCACTGCCAGAGTCGCTTGCGCCCGAAGATAAAGTAGATTTCGACTTGTTCTTACGGAAAAATGCGAGAAGGGCTTCGAGGCATGCTAGTAGATAGTGAGGAGTGAGATGTGCGAAGCATGGGAACGTGACAACCGTGAATGCTTCTCGCAGTAACCAGATGAGCAGCAGCAGCGGGTACTCACACGAAAACGATGTGACAACAGAGCGAATAGCCTCCGGATCTCGGGCATCAGACCATGTCGCGCACCACTATTCGAATAAGAATTACGGCAATCCATCGCCCACCCAGAGTCCGCTCACAACAGGCTCAGCTCACCTCCTCTGCCGACATCTTCTTAACTCCAGTCTCCCTAGCAGCAATAAAGACACAACACGCTGCTACGACTTCGGCCTTCCTCACGATTGCGAACTCGGCCGATATCATCGCATCCGAGGCATGCGAGAGCGCAAGTTGGGCTACATGGTGGTGCGAGGCAGCGAGGGCGGACAGGGCAGCAGCTGTATCTGCCGATACGGAGGGTGGGCGGCCGTTGTACTGCCTCGACACAGGACTAGGTGACCGAGTCCAGCCACCCCCACCTCCGTCGCGACGTCCATCCCAGCGACTGTCCCTCGAGTCTCTTCGGGAACGGTAATTTCCGTTCCGTGGGGAGCCATCGTCCCTTGTCCTTGGAGATCCGGTTTCCGTACGCCACCGTGACGGCGTCACGTCTCGACGGTTTCGGGACCCGTCACGATCCCACTCCGAGTTACTGTACATCCCTCCCGAATGTCGGTACCCATCTCGTCCGTCCCGATCTGACCTCGAAGAGGGTCTCCTTTGATCCGGGCCCCCACTCCGACTCCGTTCCGTTCCGTGCCACCCCCGCCGGTCGTCGTATCCGTTTCTCCCATAATCTGCTCGCCCGTTGGTGCCCGAAGCACCTCTTTGTTGTTGGGGTGGAAGAATATTAGCGGCCTCTCCGGAATAAGCCATGTGTGCCATCCGGGCGACGTGACGATGGGGTAGGTCGGCAATGACGTCGAAACGGAGGACCCGAAGGAGTATTAGTTCGGCGTTGACGAGGGATTCGCGGAGGGCATGATATTCCTGGACCGCGCGAGAAGATTGCGTTCCATGTCATCATTTGTTGAGCAGTGGTAGAGCAAGGACACGAGCTCGGGCTTTTCAAAACAAACACAAGACGTTTTCCAGGCGCGGTCCACTCACATCGTTTATGGAAAGATATCTCTCCTTCGCGTCCGCCTTGGATCCTCCTCGTGCCACCCACCACCCGACATTCACCACGTCCCTAATCTTCCTCATCTGCTCCGTCGCCTTACACGCCAAGCTCACCGCAGCAGACCCCACGAGGCAGTCATCGAGTTTAGCCTGCCTGTCCGCCGCGGGTTGGGACATGGCGCGGCGAAGGTACTGGTCGACCGAGAGCGACGTGTCGTCCGAGGCGGTCGAGGGCTGATTGTGATGTGAGAAGAAACGCACGTAGCGATGGAAAAAGGCAAGAGCCGTGCACGTAGTTGTCTGGGGTCTGTCGCGGTGGATATTGAAGGCAGGACGAGACGTGTTGGAAAAATCCACACCACGCCAGCAGGCGAGGGAGCGAAATGACGCCAAATTCACAGAGCACCACGATTACATCGAGCCAATAATGAATCTAGAACCGCTCTGTACTCACAGTGCCAACATGTCCGCGCAGGCGACGATGAACTCGACAGGGTGCAAGTCTCTGAACGCTCCAGACGCCAACGAGGCGGAAGAAGTTTGATGGAGCGAAGGGGAGGACGGCGGTCGCTCAGATTGCGCCAGAGGTCGCTGGGACGGACGTTGCATGGTGCTAATGAAAACGTGAACTGTGGACGAGTTTCGAATCCACCCAGCACTCTTCATTTCAACCAACATACAAAAGCAAGTTTCATGTTAATTTCAATGTATTAGTGCACTGAATGAAACTATGGAATAAATTTCGGAAACATTCGAAACGGCCCCTTCTTCATTCCAGCGTGGTGGCGATGAAGTCCTGGAGGCATGTATAAAACACCTAGCCCAGCCTCACAAAATCCAAAACATGCTTCAGATTGCTCAAATGTCGCATTATGAGTTCCGAGCGTTGAGCCGTGCGCGCAACTGAGCCTCGACTCACGTCCCAATCATAACATACTCACCCAAATCCCGCGAACATCTCCTTTGGGTAGGTTTGATCATAACAAGTAGCACAAAGGCGCACCAGATTCACGGCTGGTTATGTAAACCTCGCCCTGCTCCTGGCGATCAGCCCGTAGAGTTCATCTGGCCACGTCCATTCTGCCAAGCGATTCGGTTGTGCTGGCAAGTGATGGGCACTAAGCTTGTGGCGTGGTGAGGGGGGAGTCGAAGAAGGCGAAATTCGATGGACCTACGAGAGAAATGGTGAATGACAGTTCCACCATGCACGAAAATAAGGCAATGCAGGGCCCGGCGGCATTTCCGCACTTGCACCCGTCGACGCCCAAAAAGCGGGAAGCTCCCACACACTTGGAAGCATCTCGCACGTTTTGGCTATAGTGTACTCGGACCACACGCAGTCGGCCTCCATTCCCCGTTACTCCCTGCACCGGTCGCACTTGCACGCCACTCACTTCAAATGGTCGTACCGCAGGCAAGATGCGAAAACTCATACCGCGAATTCACCACTGGAGTTCCTGTGCCTGCTTGTGTCCGGGGTGTGGATTCTCGATCTGGGTTCGCCGTACCGGCTTGCGAGGAAGAAAGATCGTCCACCGTTTATTTCGAATTGATGGTACACCGCAGGTAAAGGAGCATCCAATCCGAGGGTCCTGTTTGTGTGATGTCGGTTTTAAAAGATTTGCGGTGCCATGTCGCTAAGCAAGGAGAAAAGGAGGTGTGCGTTTCGAGAACGTTTTGTAGAGGGGACCGTCGGTGGACGATACCCCCAAAAGCATTCCATCAGATAGAAAGCACGAGCTGAAATAAAAGACGATGACCGACTTGAGCACGAGGGAACATCGTAGTTTGGTTTGCTTGACAGAAGAAGTTGTTCACTTGTCGAGCACTTTGCGTTATTTCGACATGAATCCGTTTTTCCTGGGTCCCGAATCCCTTCTCGAGTTCGATAATGAACATGCATGGATCTGAGTCTTCCGCTTTTTGGGAAGGGCAGTTTGAGCGAGTTCCATGCAAAGTATGAGGTGTATATTGGTCCACTGATTAGGTTGGGCAAAGACAGGTGGTGCGATGGTGGTGGAGACGGGTGGAGTTGGATGATTTTTCTAAAGGTTGGGAATTTGAGGATGTGAAAACCAAAGCAACCCATTCGAAAAGCAGAAATGAAAATAAAGGGATATTTGCGGACCGGGTTGTGAATTCTGTACGGCAAACGAGCAAACAAGGAGTGTTGATCATTCCATGGACGATAGAACCATACCGCGGTAGTCCAGCATCTCGGCATCAATAAATCGCTTTGCATTGGATTCTTTTGAGTCGTGGATGTCATTCCTTGTCCGTTGTTCAACTGCACTCCATTCGCGAAGGGTGGCTGAGTGCCAGAGATAAATACTCATTTCCAGGCGAGGGGAAGACAGTGCTCCCGCAGTAGTGATGCAGACCGACGTCGTGCAATCGTCAGCTTCTAGGGCGTTCGTAATCCCCTCCGGCGCATAATCTTCGGATGGGGCACAGACCATTGATGCACTGACCAAAGGAACCCACCGAGTCACTCTCCCCAATCCCTTTTCCCAGGTAACCATCAGTTTGAAACCACAGATTCAAGAAAACAATATGCAGCAATGCACACCTTGTCGTTTCGTCTGGCTTCACCCCATCTCCGCCGGGCATGGCTGGTGAGCTGTCCATATGGTCACGCACTGATTCCAGCGATTTACTTCTACACGGTTGTCACCAAATTGCACCGAAATTCATTTATAATTCATCCCTGTTCATCGCGCTTTGTTCGCCTTGTGACAAAGGTGCCAAGAACTGCCGCCAAGAACCTGATGGTGTACCAGATTGGACGGATTAGGACTTCCGGCTTCTACAAAACCACGGCTGTGGCGACACGGTCTAGTTTACCCCACCATGGGCTCGCGCAGGTCTCCAGCATCGGACTTTTGGGGCTCGACCGGCTGGAATCGCCAACCGGCCAAGTTGCTGAACCTGAACGTCGACAACTGGAGCTACAGGTTGAGCGACAGGCAGTCCGGCAACGCCGGGTCCCACGGGGTGCCAAAGCCTTTGCGAGGTGATGACTGGGAGCGGCCGGAGCGGCCGGTGAAGAAGAGCAATCGGCCGATGATCATTGGCATTTCGCGTGAGCTTGTCCCTCGCGCTTTTGTGTGACGCGACCGGCTCACTTTCCACGTCCTTATGATACTTGTATACCCGGTACAATTCAGTTTTCGTGGTGGTCGCCTCTGCGGCCATCATCGCCGGCTTCGTTGTGGCTCTGCGACCCAGTGGGGATTCCAGTTCCAGCGGAGTGCAATTGGCAGCCGCGGCGCTCAGTTCCTCCTCCTCGAGCATGAGGAGATTGACGACCATGTCCTCCACAACGTCATTGGGGAACGCGCCATCTCTCATCCCAGTCCGAACAATCGCGTGAGTTCCCTCAACCTCGACGTGATTGGCACCACGAACCCCGGTTCGTCTGACACCATCATGCCACGCTTAGAAACCCCGGCCAGATCGCCACCTCGGCCGGCCCCCCACCCTCCACCTCCGCCGCCGCCTCATCCACCGCATCCGGTTCCGCCACCTCCCTCCCGACCAGAACCGCAAAAGCCGGTGTCGAGGGCGACATCATCGGGCTGACGCTCGAGCAATGCATCAGCAACCTGACCTGGAATCCCTACCCCTACTTGAAGCCCTTCGCAAACGTGAACCCGGGCGACACCATCGGGGACGTGGAGTACTGCATCACCGACGCGGCTGGACCGTGCGGGCAGGGGATATACAATGGCACCGTCAAGAACTGCAGCTTGACGTTTGAGAGCTTCTGCTACTATAATCGCGCCATGGGCCAGTTCTTGCAGAGCCAGTTGTACACGGGGAAGAACCCGCCCGCGAAGTACTTCAATTGCGGGCAGGAGGAGTGTGGGGCGACTGCAAAGTGCTGATGGGGCTTGCGGGATTGGGTGAGGTGGTCTGGTTCGGAGTGGAGCGGACGGAACGAACGGAACGGACGTTGCATGCACAGTTTTATACCCTTGACTCGAAGTACTACGCGCCTAGATACCAGATAGAACGAAAAGCAGGAACCATTTTCTATATGAGAATCGCGCAAATACAATGCACTACTAGAAATTTCTAAGCGAAAAAGAAGGTGACCGAACTCGGTACTCTGACGACACATTCCATACGAACATGCATCAACTTTTTTTTTCCGATCGAATTATGAAGAAGTTCCACTGGCAGGATATCCCTTGTGCTCGGATATCTCGATCCTGATTTGGGCGAGCACCGCAATTTCTCATACCGACTCCGGCCTCTGAACGCGAGTCGTGACCGACCGGTGGGTATCAACACACTTCCGGCGCCGTGACTTCCAGCACCGGGATCACATTCATGGCCCTTTTCTCCGCATCCCCGAACAGCGACGACTCCTCCACCGCATCTCGCTCCCTCTCCTTGACCGACGTCACCGTCACGGCGGAATCCGAACTCTCCAACATGCCCACATCAAGATCTACATCCGTCTTGCAACTAAACGTGACACGTTTCGAAAGCACGCCGTGCTTGACGGGCTGCGGGGTGAATATCGAGCCCCCATCCCCATCCCCATCCACGTCCACCGCGTCGGACCCGCCCAACGAGTACGTATGCGTCGACCGGAAACAATCGTGCAAAGTACTATCCCTCGACGCGTCCGTCGCGAACGACTTGACCGCCATACGGTGCATGCCCATGAGCTGCGCTTGGCGGAGACTCTCGGGGCTCCGGCTCCGGCTGCGTGTGCGGGCGCGGGTGTGGTGGCGCTCGGGGCCCGCGGTGCCGGCGGGGTTCTCGCCGATGTATTCGGGGAGCACGTGCGTCAACGAGTGCATCCGGCGCGGGACTCGCACCAGCTCCTCTGCTGGGTCGGGCTCCCCTCCCGGGTTGGGCGCAGGCGAGACGAGGTTCAAGGGCGGTGACGAACGCGGAATAGGCGGCGGCGAAATAGTAGGCGAGAACATCGATATTCCCTCGATACTTTGCCGGCTCCAGGGGCGTGGAAGTGGAAGTGCGATGGAAGAGAGGAGCGCCGACTTGCGGTTGCTGTACGTGCTGGTGCGTGATCCCGGGCGGGCGATAGGCGCGGGTGAGAGGGCGTGTTCGAGTGAACTCCGTGCCGACTGCGTCCCGTCTGCTGCTGATGTGACGGCGCCGGCTGGTAGTGCAGGCGGGACCGTGATGGACCCGTCGACCGAGTGGCGGAAGGAGGCGGATAGGTTGAGATTTGACCAGCGGCGGGAGAGTCTGCTGGACAGGCGGTCGTCGGGCGTGGCACCGCCGGCGGTACTGGTGGGTGGTTCGTAGGTGCCACTTGGTACGGACAGGCGGGATCCGGGGGTTTCGGAGATTCGAGAGACTGAGCGGGGGAGGTTGAGGATGGGCCAGGTTTTGGTTCGGAGTTCGGGCTGGGGAAGGTGTGCGTGGTGGAAAGGGTGAGTTAGTTTTGTTGACAAGCAGGAAGAAGCATGTACGGTACCTTGAAGTCCTTGACGCAGGATAGGGCAAAGTAGTCGTATCGGTTCGTGGAGAGGTTTCGGCCCTGAGTCATGGAGTTGAGATGAAGGTGACATCAGCACGTGCAGCTGTCGGGATGCAACAATGATGCATGGAAAGACTTAAAATACTCACATAGCCACGACCATCCGGATACTCTCGCACGCAGAATATTTTCTGGCCCAAGTTGAGCTTCATCAGTCCCTCCTTTTCTTCTCTCAACCATGGCTTGCGAATAACCACCACGATTTTCACAACCATGCGCGGGCCGTGAGCGGATGATTTCTTCTCCTCGTCGGATCGACGGATGGATTCTTGCACGAGATGCTGCTCGAAGGCTTCTACGAAGCGGCGGTCCGGTATTTGCGTCGAGAGGCGCAGGATCTCGTCCGTGACCTGGGCACCGCCATCGAGCAGTGCACGCACGATGCCGATGTTTGGAACGATTCTGACGAGTTTGGATGTGTCGTTTGAGGATTTGGGGTTGTCGAGGACCACAGTCGGGCCCTCGTGGTTGATTCTGACGCAACCCCGATCGGCCAAATCCTGAAGACTGGGCTCACGCGAAATAAAGCGAGCGACCGACTTGCCGAGACTGTTGAGCTTGTCGGTGACGTCTGCGCCGCGCCCGAGTGCAAGGGCCAGAGCGCACGAATATTCGTACCGAACGGGCCACCTGCGGGTCTCCCACTCGTGCGTGCTCCATGCATTGCCGCCTCTCTTGTGCCCGGCAATGCACCACTCCTGGCGTGCGTTTGGGTCCGCCCCGCCTCTGAGCAGGCCCCTGACGACGTCCTCGCGCCCTTTGATGATTGCGGCCGCCAGCGGAGTCTCGCAGTCCCGCTCGTCGCTTGCCTCTGTCCTGCCTCCGCCCGCGCTTACTCTCGCGCGCAGCACGACTCGCTTCCACGCCTTGTTTGGCCGCGCGCCGGACTCCAAAAGCAGAACGAGGCCCTCTGAGTCACCGCGCTCTGCTGCGGCAACGAGGTCGCGGTCCTGCGTCTGCGGCGACGGCGAGCGAGAGGATGCTGCGCCCATTCTGTGCGTGTGGCGTGGAGTGCGCGGATCGAAGGTGCGGAATGGGAACTGGTTGGATGTGAGGTGAGGAGGGCGCTTTCCTGGCCGCAGGCGCCCTGCGGGGAATTTGTTTTTTCTTTCCCTTTCCCCGCACGTGATTCCTCCGAAGAGAGAAGGGACGGCTCAGCGCACGAGTCACTCGCGACGTGTGCGACGAGAAAGGGAGAGCCGCGCGGCGCAATTGTGGCTGAATGTATATCTGCGCCACGGATGAGGCATGCGAACATTAGACTCTCTGATCTGCCACAGCACCTTCCTCAAAGCGCCACGTCTCGGTGCATTCAATTGTGTATATGTATATCTGCACAGCAACGCGCCACCTCTTTCCATTTCGGGCATTGCGAGTCTGCACAGTCTGTCCATTTCCGGCACACGCTTTTGGAGAAATATCGCACGCTCACGAATTCATTTGGCGAAAAGGGATACAATCCAAACACATCTGCCATGTAATTGTCACCAGCTACTTGAAAATTAATTACCTCGTCTCTGGGGGACACTATGTCCAAATATGTCGCGTCACAATAACACCGTCCCTTGCGTCTTCCAATAGAGCGTTCTTCTGCGCTGCTGCAGATAAATGAGCGCCCTGCCGTCCATTTCCCTCCTCTCTGGGAACTCCTCCAAAGCCCGCCCCCACCCCCGCGGCCCTCAGCACAGTCCGAGACCGTTTTGGGGTCACTTCATTTTCTGCGTGTGCGTGTCCATGCCAAATTAAATTTTCTGCCGTGCCAGAACTAGTCCGACTTTGCGCATGCAGAGGCGACACCGACCGGAACCCGTGGCCACTTGTTGGTGGCGACGGAAACGGGTGCGCGTGGGGCGCCGGACCGGCACCGGGACCGGGTGACGACGCAAATGACCGTACCGACGCAGAACGTGTCGCCGCGTTGCCATGTCGTGTCTGCAAACCGTGACCGTGTTTCGTTCGTTGTTCATTGTCGTGCATGTGCAGACTAGGGTGTGGTTGTCTGGCAGTAGCTTGTAGTTGAGCATGACGTGAGACCGCGTGGGTACTTTGCCCTGTAATAGACGCTTGGCTTTCCACGCGACGGGTCCTTGGACTCCAACCAAGATCACCGTGTTCGTTCATGGGTGCGGAGCTGGCGTGAGACACGGCCCTGTCCACCCGAAACTGTGCAAGTCCCTTGACAAGTTCCGGCGTCGAATCTGCGCTTTCGGCGCGATATAGTGGAGGCGGCGGTGGCGGTGGTGGTGGTGGTGGTGCGAGATTGCCGTGACGGATTTCGGCGTGGGTTAATGGGCCCCATCCTGAACTTGAACGTGGTCGAGCCGGCGCAGGATCGAACGCACCTGCTTCCAAACCCATGAACGTCGCCTGCCTTGCGTTCTCGCCCCGCATATCCTCGTTCCCGTCCCGCGGCAAAACCTCACACACGCCATCCCACGCTTGCTTCGACATCTGCGCACCCCCACCCAACACCACCCCCGCCATCTCCACACTCAACCGACTCACCCCCCTCGCCACACTCTCTCTCACCCTCTCCACCTCCTCCCTGGCCCTTCTCCTCGCCTCCTCCGCCTCCCCTTCCGCCCTCCGCGCCCTCTCCTCCGCCCCGGCCGCGGCCCTGTGGGCGTTCTCGACCGCCCTTGTGTACTTTTCCTCGCACGCGCGTTCGAGCCGGGAAAGTTGACGGGCGCGCCAGGAGGTGCGGGAGTGGGCGAGGAGGGCGAGGAAGTGGCGCCGGAGGAGGGTGCGGCGGTGGTGGTGGGAGGCGAGAGCGAGGTGGGGGTGGAAGAGGCGGTGGGAAAGGAGAGTGTGGTGCCAGAGGCGGAATGTGGAGGCAAGGAGGGACTGCGACAAGAAGATCTGTGAGACCATCACCCCACAGCCCGCCCTCCCGCCCCCAAAAGCGCCCTCACCGCAGCCGTACGCCTCGCGAACTCACTTTCCGCTCCCCCGCCTGCACAACCCTCTCCGCCGCCACCTCCCTCATTTCCACAACCCTCTTCGCCTCCGCCATCCGCACCCGCATCTCCTGCACCTCGGCCTCGAGCTCCGCCGTGCGCTGCTGTGCCGCATGTTCGAGGGAAGATAGGTGGCGGGATGTGGAGGCGAGGAGGGCGGTGCGGGAGGCGATGAAGTCGGCCTGCGGGGGGGGGGG
>KQ965756.1:308467-324147 GCA_001574975.1 Gonapodya prolifera JEL478 | reverse complement strand
GGGGGTTGAGAGGGCAGGAGGAAAGGAGGGAGGAAGGGAGGAAGGAAGGGGACGACTTACGACGACGGCCTTGCGCATCATGGACGTCCACTTGTCAACGCATTGCTCAAACCCTTCCACGTCCGCGTCTGCGTCCCCATTCCCCTCCCCTCCACGCATCCCCACGCCACCACCGAGCGACGTATCGTGCGAGTACCCCGTATCCCCCGCGTACGACGAGTCCCCCACGTATTCGCGGGCATTGAACGGATTCGATGCAGCGCCTGCATCAGGGTCGCGACCGGTCTCTTCCTTAGCAGACGCAGATGCGTTCTTCGTGGACGAGCGCGAATGCGGCGCCGAGCGTGATGGGCCCTTTGTGGGCCGGTACGAGCGGTGCGGGGTGAACAAGTGCTGCGGGGGGTGCGGGTCGCGGGAGATGGATGGAGCAGGAGCGGGTTGGCAGGACATGGAAATTGATGATGATGGTGAAGGCGCGGGAGTGTGCGAGTGGGGGATTAGTTGTGGGTGGAGTTTCGGGGTTGGGTGATAATGGGGAGTTGAAGTACAATTAATTTTATTGTGCTCACTTTGGAACGCATTCAATGAACAGGTTACAGGAAGGTACGTTTACAGAGGGTGATATATACAAGGTCCCCTCAGTTTCCATCGCTCACTGCCTCGGCATGTAATTGCATACCTTCGCTTGATCAACCGTCCACACTTGACACCCCGCAAACGCCACCTTCCATTCCTCCCCTCCAGTCCAACTACACCTACACCTTGGGCTTAACCCCCCCAAACAACCCCTGCCCCTTCTTCATCTCCCTCTCCCTCCGTCTCCTCTCGTCGTCCGCAAACGTCTCGCCCTTCTTGCGCATCTCCTCGTGCCTCGCTCGCGACGTCAGGAACATGCGCTCGTCGGCGGGGAAGGCCCCAAACGTGGAGTAGGGTAGAAGTCGGTCCCCGCCTGTGAATACGGATGCGAGGTGCACGAGGATGTGCGCCGTGAGGCCGAACTGGACGTGCGTGCAGCGGACCGGATTTTTGCAGTGAGGTGAGGTGAGATGTGCCGCAACGGTGAGCTTGGTCTTGACAGCGGTGATTTTTGGGCAGGAAAACGTACCGTTATGTGGCCCGTGGGAAGGTCGAAGGCGTGACGGGCGGGAGAGTTTTGGGTTTTTTCGGTTCGATCTGCAAGTGACGGTTAGTGGCGCTGGTTCTCTCTTCCCGGGATCCGAAAAAGAACGTACGTCGTTTACTGTCAAAGAGGGTGGAGAGTGGGGCGTAGAAAACTTCGTGGGAGGAGCACTGGTTGTTACAAAGAAGATGGGTGACGACAACCAGTCGTCTGCTCACTGTGATCGACCTCTTGGGGGTTGATTTCTGGCCGAAACTCCTGATCGGGATGCTGTGTCTTGACTGGTGGGATGAATGCAACAATAGGCGTCACTAGCAGGGCCTGCAGGGATGGAGTGTACGGTGCGTTTGGTAACTGTCGCTCTGCATCTGCTGGAGATGGAAAAAGATGCACTCACGTTCCGGCTCATAAATCCCACTAGCCTCGTCACAATCTCAATTTGGTTCGGCTTGAGGCCTATCTCTTCACGGGCTTCCCTAAAAAGGAGATATGATTGTAGCACATGGTACGAGTACCGCGAGCCGCTTCCCGTCAAGATCCACCAATCTCGTACCTTACAGCAGTATACACGGGATCAAGGTCCTGTGGATCCATCCGACCTCCTGGAAGGGCAACCTGACACAGAGTTGAAGATTGGAAGTTATGAGGTCAGTCAGCCTCGAAACTACGAGGCGACGAGTACCAACTTCGTCCGGAAACGATTTAATCTTTTTCGATCGAACAGTGAACAGGATATCAATTTCCCCGGCTTTCGTTTCAGTCGAGTCATTAGATTCCGTCTGTATCGTTTCTTCCGAATGTCTCGACAGCTCACTCTGTTCGTTCACGCACAGGGGCACAAGCACACTGGCTCGTGCGGCGTTGTCCGTAGCGAACGCATCCTGGTTGATTTCGGGAGTGTAGTCGAGCAGACGTCGGATGCCCGGAGCCGCGTGTTCGACGCGGCCAGACTGCAGAAGTCGCAGGGCTGGGACGCTGGACGGCGCAGCAAGAAAGCGACTCGTGTATGTTCCTCGCGACGCAGTGGCGAAGGGAATTGGTTTCGGGGGCATTTGCGAAACGGTGATGGAAAGAGGAAGCTGCGGTCCGCGACCTCAACAAATCAACAAACCTTGGCGCCAGACGCGTTTGGACACGAGCATCTATCACGTAAGCACAGT
Source organism: Gonapodya prolifera JEL478 (assembly GCA_001574975.1). Classification (NCBI taxonomy): domain Eukaryota; kingdom Fungi; phylum Monoblepharomycota; class Monoblepharidomycetes; order Monoblepharidales; family Gonapodyaceae; genus Gonapodya; species Gonapodya prolifera. The sequence continues at coordinate 321,867 of KQ965756.1, read as the reverse complement.
CGTCGTGCTGCAGTGAGCAGAGGGACACCGGTAGCACTCGCCAATCCTTACCTGCGTGGTTGCAATCGTCAACTCCCAGACTGATATGGAGACCGGAATGAAGCAAAACCACTGAGCCTATTCTAAATGTAAATCCCTCCAAGCGACCGTCCCAAAGAATTGGAACCTTCTGCATTCAATTCCAATCCGGCGTGCTGTCTTCGCCTCGACAATTCGACCTCTTCTTTGCTCGTGAAATGATACTCCACTCTTGATACTATTATGGAAGCATAAAAAGACCACGGAGAGTCGAACTTTGCTTCGCAAGCCGTTCCAGCGCAGAATCAACCGAATTCTTCTGCAAGTGAACGAAACGTTGATACCCCGCCGTACCTTGGTAGGCTCAGTCGCATTTGAGTTAAGAAAGTTGGTTGCGTTCGTGATGTGCTCGAGTTTCTACCAGGTCCCGGGAACGTACGCACTGACATCGTTGCAGCGGGTGGTTCAGATCAACTCGTCGACACTGACTTGGTTGAACTGAACTGGAGCGAGGCCAACTTTCACTGCTTTTCGGAAGAAAAGACAGCTACGCTTGCTTCTCTTTCCTCCCTCTACTGGTGGCCCTCAGCCTAATGATCGGCTGAGCTCATTTTATCACCTCCTGTAGCAGTCCCACTGGGAATGTACTCTTTCCCGAAGTACACTGGACGCTAATCAACACCCTTTCGGGTCGCTGGATTGAACGGAAACGCTAGTTTGGTTTTTCTCTCAGTTGGTCGATGAAACGTGCTGCTCGATTATGCAGCAGTACCCCAACACGCTGTGAAGGGAAGCCTTTGAACTGTATACATAAATAATCAGTCCTCGTTACGGTAGAGCAAATCATAACCGTGCTAAACCAGTGAAAATCAGAGAGTTACCTTATCACCCTTATCGCTCTGTCCGGTCCGCGTGACATGTGACCAAAAGCACTTTCCCCACCCACCAGATGCACCCCGCCGCCCCAGCAGCCAACCACACGCTGTCATGCTCGTGCGGAAACATCCGCGTTTCGTCGCAATCCGCATTCCCCGTGGCGCTGCCGCCCCACGAAATCCCGCCCCCGCTTGCAAACACGCTCCAGTCAGATTCCACGGCAATCGCCGTCACACGCGTCGAGATCGGGCCCGGGAAAGCGAAACTTGACATCCGGTACGGATCATTGGCGGGCAATTCCGCCCTCGATGGCGAACCAAGCGCGGAAACGGTCGGTGTCTGGAGCTCGGTTACTTGTTGGATATGTAGGGGCGAAACCACCGGGCAGACGCGCTTCTACTGGAAGGACAGGTCTTTTTTCAGTCTGAGCGAGCCGGATGCGTCGTTCGACATGTTTGTTTCGAACCCGGTAGTGAGTCGAATCGAACATGTGCGATTCGAAGCGGGTTGCCAATAACAACCGTGCTCATTTTGGAAAGGCGGATAAAGTCTTCGAGAGTGATTCGACATATTCCGCTGCCTTTGGAGTGTGCATTGCCTCCGTCTCACCAGATTTAATCGCGCTTGCGGACGAGGAGTACTTCAGTTCTAACATGGAAGGTGAACCGCCCGAGATCGTCACCTCAATCAAACCATCTCTGATAGTGATCATCTAGATGACTCCAGCTCTCCGTTTTCTTCACTTCTTTCCTCCTTCACCGCACTCCAACGCCGTCGGACAGAAGAGCGGATTGCAAAGTTCCAGGAAGAAGAGCTCAGTAAACTCGAACGGTCACTCACCGCTGCAAAACTGGCAAAATATGCTCTCGAGGAGCGACTTCGAACTGTCCAGACTGCCCGGCTTGCGAGCCCCACGCGGGTGGTAAAGTTTCCGGAAGAACCTCCAATAGTCCGTGTCTCCAGCCTCCCCCATACTCCAATACTCCGAGAGCCAATCAGCACGGCCCCTCGTCGAGTGTCGTCCGCACTTTCCACCAGCCTATCCAACACTTCCTCTTTCCTGATGGGACGTAGTTCACCCAAACCATCGCATCCTCGCCAGGAAGGGCAGTCATCGGCAGCGAAACTTCCTCCGGCTACACGAGTTCTGAGTGATTTGGACGCCCCAGATTCCAGTAGCACACAAGGGAACGAAGCGGTCGGATCCGATCAGGCGCTACAACCCAGTTCCTCGTCCGGGACCGCCGCAATAAGCGAGCCCGAGGCCGGAGGTGTGCAGTTAAAGCTCACGAACAGTGATGATGTGGCTCCCTCTCAAGAAATCGGCAGTGCGTCTTCTCCAGGACACGCTTTGAAGGCGCGGGTGCACTTTCACAATGAGATAAAAGATTCCAGCGATAGGAAGAAGAAGGGAAAGGAGCGGGAGAGGGAACGCGCGGCATCCAGCGGGGTAGACCAAAATGGTGAGTCGTTCATTGCCAAAGGTGTGACGAACGTGAAGCGATCGGAATTTGGATTGATTTCTCAGCAATCTTCGACCTCGAGGGCTTTGAACCTGTCAAGTCGGAGCCGTTACCAGAAGTTCCAGACGTTGAAGTTGAAGAAGATGTGGAGGTCGAAGATACACCCGATGATGGCGCCAGTGAGTTGAGATCCATTTGATGTTGCTTGAATACCATGGTTCATGCAATTCATTATACCATCGATACTACGTCTGTTTCTGAACACAGTTTTCGTCGCACGGACGTCTCAATCCTCTACTCTTCATCCTCCCACTGCTGTTGTACTTTCAACGTCCCTCCCCGTTTCAATTCCTGTGATGTCGCGCACATCGTCTCCAACGGGATCATCGTCCAACATCGGAGTCGCGGTGTCACATCCCCGACTTGACCAGACCGCGGAGGCGGGAGGCGATGACTTTGTGGCGCCGTATATTCTGATTCAGCGGACCCGGACAGGCGAGTCGGCCGAGTTTGAACGGCCGGTGGCAGCGAGTGTGAGGCGGGTGGGGGTCTGGGTGGAATGATTACTCTTACGTAACGACCAAAGAAGTTGTCTGATGGTCTATTATGCATTACGTGCTTGTGCTCCATACATAAAAACTTTTGTACTTGGTATCACGTGCGTTTAGTAAGCAAACTGGAGGGAGAACTCCTCGGGGTCAAACATGGCATTTCCACTCGCGGTCTGGTTCTTGGGTACTTCAGTCTGGATGATGTCCCAGTGCTCAACAAACCTGCCCTCCCTGAAACGGAACGTATCAACGACGATCCCAACGCCGGCACTGCGCGAGTGCACAAAGGCGATGTCGCATTTGGAGAGAGAGAATCCGGTCTCGTAAATGATGGCGCCGTTGGAGTTGGACGCAAGGAATTCGATGAAGGGCCTGAGGGCGGCGGTGCCTGAACCGAACCCGGGATTGTGCTGAAGATATGTGGGATCCCTTTTGATCACACATGCATCAGTTTTGCACCCCAACAGCAATTAATTCGCAACGCACCAGAACTTGTCAAGGGCCTTGACATCCCCCTTGTTGAACAGCTGCTTCAGACCCCACGGCGCGAGGAGCAGGTTCCTGGTCGCGGCATCACCCCAGCACGAAGAAAGGTTGTACGAGAACTTTTCCTTCGGGTCGAACATGGGGAGTCCGCTAACAGTCTGGTTGACAGGGACTTCTTGTTGGAGTACGTCCCAGTGTTCAGCGATCTTCCCACCCTCGATACGGAAAATGTCGACAACGACTGAGGCGTTTCCTTTGGCAGGTGTGAGTCGCGAACGAAGAGCAACGATGGGGCCGGATGAAACGATAAGTCCAGTCTCGTATGTAAACTTGCCCAGGATGGCGGTGAGGTTTCTCAAAGGCGCAAGACCGTTGGGGAAACCACTGACAAAGGCAAGGTGAGGCTTTTGTCAGAGGTTACACAAACATCTATGCAAGGGATGCTCACGGGTTGTGCTGGGTGTAGTTGGGGGACCAGTACTTGTCAACCGCAGCCACGTTCTTGTTGACGAAAAGTTCTGTCACAGCCTTGATAACGAGGGCCTCGTTCTCGTTGAGCCAGACGTTGCCATACTGGCCATAGGAAGGGGACGCGAGCGACAAGGTCGCTCCAGCAAGAAACAGTAACGGGGGTAGAAGGTTCAAACTGGTATGGTCGCAAAGTCATCCAGTCAGATGCGATAACGCAAATAAAGCTGCGACACTCACCGCATTGCGAGGATGGTGAATCGGTGTGCAGTTCAGACTGGATAATCGAAGTGACGATGTGTGATTTAGTCTGCGATCAAGTATCGAGAAGTCGCAAAAGATGTTTGCGGCAACCCCGCTGTCTCATCCGACTTAGAAGCCTTTGCAAAATCCAAACTCACCGGTAAGCTGTTGTCGTTCAGTCGGGTGCCGTCCTTCAGAGTATGCCGTCGAAATGTATGAGCTGAACCCACGAATCTTCGTTTATTATGGCCCGGAATGTGACCTTACTATTACGAAATTGGATGGGGGAACCTGAATGTGGCGGCGATCAAAATACCCAGGTTCAGGTAACTTCACCAAACACAAACAACAGAACAAGATGTGGGCCGGTAGAGCTTTTCCCTGTCACCGAAAGAACTCAACGTTTATCTTTCGTGTGATTCCGGCCTTCTCCCACTCATACTTTAGTTCTTGTGTACGAAGAAAACGTACGGTACCCGACTGCACGGGTATTCGGCACCACCCTGTCCCTGGCGGAACATCAATGTCTCAATTGCTTGATCTCTCCGAGTCTCTCCGTCAGCGAATATAGAGACGGTATACGCATGATACTTATAGCTCGGACAAGGTCAAACGAATTTCGGTTCCGGAATCCCAAGACGGACATTATCAGAGAACAAATGTTCCGATCCAATACAATAAAAAAATGTACATCTTATTCTTCATTCTGAGTACGCAAACTGAAGAGAGATCTCTTCTGGATCAAACATGGCGTTTCCGCTGACAGTCCGGTTCACCGGCACTTCGTCCTGAATGATATCCCAGTGCTCCAAGAATCTAGCGTTGTAAATTCGGAAGGTTTCAACGACAATCGCCCCACTACTTCGGCAGTGCACGAATGCAATGTCACACTTGACCAGGGAGAAGCCAAGCTCGTAGTTCGGGGTCCCCGGCGTGGTTTCGTTTGCAAAAAATTATACGTTGGGTCTGAGTTGGTCGCTTCCTGACGCCACTCCCGGGTTGTGTTGCAAATAAGCGCGATCCCTGTTGGAATTGTAGCAGATGGGGATCAAGACATTGAAGAGAGGTCCACGGATCAGTGCATGCACTCACCAGAACCTATCAAAGAACGCCAAATCACCCATGTTGAAAAGTTTGTGCAGACCCCACCGAGCTTGAAGCATATTCCTCGTCTCTTCCCCCTCATTCCAACACTGCGACAGATTATAAGAGTGATGCTCTTGAGGGTCGAACATTGGGAGTCCGCTGACAGTTCGGTTCACAGGGACCTCATCTTGAGCGACGCTCCAATGCTCCACGATTTTGTTACCTTGCACCCGATAAATATCCACCACGAGTGAAATGTTGCCAGTACGATTGACCGGGGTGATGCGTGAGCGTATAGCGACAACTGGGCCGTTGGAGACGATGAAGCCGGTCTCGTATGTAAAGGAGCTCAGCGCAGTGAAATTTTTGAGCGGAGCGGTGCCGTTGGGGAGAAAACTAAAGAGAGTGATGTGAAGGACAGGGCATGTTGCTTGAACCACCGTTTGCCACACTGCAGTCTGCACTTGAACTGGCCACTCACGGGTCACGCTGAATGTAGTTCGGGGACCAATATTGGTCCACAGCGTCCACGTTCTTGTTGACGAAAAGCTCAGTTACGGCGTTGAGGACCAGTGCCTCGTTATCGTTGAGCCAAACGTTCCCGTACGGATGCGCTTTCGCCACAGCTGGCCCCAAGCTCAAGCTCAACCCGATCAAAAGAAGTATCGCGACGAGGAAGGACCTATAGAAGGAGCTGTCGTCCATGAGTGAGATTGGATGGTGCGTCCGCGCATATAATCCGGCCTCACCGCATTTCGTTCCCTTTGAATGATAACAAGAACTTGAAGGTCCAGTGTGAGAGTGCTGCTTTTATGAGAGAAAGAACGGAACGCTTCCGTCAGGTAGGAAGAGTGCTGAGAGTGGGAGGGGGTCGCAGGTTTTGGGTAAATGATCACAAAAATTCGACATTTTCGTTCTCAAACGTAAGCAAAGTGTCGTTCTACCTCTCACCAGCGAAGGATCATCGTGATGGCTTTTGCATTGGAGAGTTTCAATCAGCGGAAAGACTTCCCGAGCACGCAAATCCACAAATCAGGGGTCGCTGGCACCTGAGGGACAGAGCAGGGCGCGACATCGCGGACCGTTCAGGATTTCGATCACAGAGTTTATTTGTTGCAGTGGGTTCTGTGCGGGAAGTGCGGGTACTCGCTTGGTGGGAGGGCGGGGCTGCAGCTGCGGTCCCGTTGATGGAATGGACATCAGGGAGTGTAAAATCCAACGTCGAGAACAACTGCATTGGAATAATCACATTGGTGCAGTCTCCAGAGATGAGCTATTATAGCGTACTACCTTCCGGACACGTAAACAAGCACGCCAAGTTTATTCAAGACTACGTCAAGACGCCTCTAGTGTCCTTTCTGCTATTCCTACTTGAAAGACACATGTGAAGAGTCCGCCTCCTTTGACCGTACGCGACCGTACGCATCCCGTGACCTAATCCAGACCTTTACACCACATACCTCCAAATTCGAACCACCCCATCGTCACCTCCGGTAGCCAACAGGAACCTGATGCCATCCTTGTCTTGGTCAGGCGATTTTCCGCCAGCGTCGTTCCATGCGACAGTGTTGACGTCAAGGCCGCCGTGAGGAGAGGGTAAGTGAACTGAGGGAGTGAACTGGGGTTCGGGCGATGTCGAGGAAGATGACTAAAGATCAAGTCGTTGAGGCAATGTACTTGAGATTACAAAAGGAGCGTAGAATTCAGTAGGGGAACTCACCGGAGTGAACACTTTAATGGCGTTATCGCCAGCTCCTGTCGCAAGTGCACCGTTTCCTTCTGCTTTACTCCAGCTGACACTGTACACCGAACGAGTGTGCGCTTTTTGTATCCGAGCAGCTTCCTTCCACCTTGCCTTCAAACCCTTAGCAGACCCATTACTCCCCTCCGGAGCTCTCCACACCCTTACACCTCCATCATCGCAAGACGCCACTAATCCCGTTCCGTCTGCGTTCCAGTCTAGCTCCCACACTGTGCCCCCTTCTGGGAGAAGCACATCGGCGAGTTCCCATTCGTCCGTGCCCGGGTTCTCGAACCAAAGGCGCACAGTATCGTCGTAAGAGCAAGAAGCAAGAAGATGTGAAGACGGGGAGAAGTGCACTGATTTGACATCTTGGCTGTGCTCTTGAAGGACGGACAAGCAAGCGAAGTCGTCGGATGTGGGGTCGGCTAGTTTGGGACCGAAAATGTGTGTTTTTCAAGGGGAGGGGAGCGTTGGACACGTTATCCTTCGCCGCGCCTTCTAACACGGCGATTCCTTGTATGCTCGGAAACTCACTCTCCCATATCCAGACGCTTTTGTCTCTTCCGCATGTCGCAATAAGGCCATCGCCCCAAGTTACCCCCTTGACCTCATTCTCGTGCCCCTCCAACACGGCGACACACGGCCATTCGTCCCTTCCTCCGTCATCTCCTAACGCCGCTGTGTCCAACCCGTAGGTATCTGGCCTCTCCCAAATCGATACCGTGGCGTCGAATGAGCACGACGCGATTCGGGAACCATCTGGAGCCCAGGCGACACGTCTCACAGTTCGCTTATGCGAACCATCAAGGAGAGCAGTGCATGTCCAGAAGTTGGAAAAATCCTTTGGTTTCTCGTCTGATTCGACGTCGGGCGCGGTGGAAGGTGGGTTGGGAATTGCTTGAAAGGCCTTGGGAGAGGCGGGAGCCCAAATGCGGACTGTCTTGTCACCGGAGCAGGTCGCAAGCTCTTTCCCGGAGGGGGACCAGGCGCAGTGCCACACGCGGTCAGTGTGACCTATGGTGGCATTCGAATTTCAAAGTTTGATTGAACGATTCATGGTCGTCTATCAGTGGTCCATCATCCAGTAAAGCGAGATTCGCAAGTCACCTCTGAGCTCTGCGACGAGCTCCAACGATGGCATCGTGGACCGATCCTGCAAAACTCGACGTTTTCAGCGAGACGCTGTGCCACAAGTCTGTCAGCCGGAGAATGCTTCACCATATTGCTGCCTTCTGAACACAAAAGTTGGTTTTTTACCGTAATAGAGCTACTTGCTAATCCACTCTCAATTCCGATCCAATTCTGTCGCCCTCTCGAAAGAGTTCACCCTTTAGTTCGTTCCAATGTTCCGTCCCCACACCAGCGACGTTGCGGAGCCTACACAGCAGCTCCGGCTGCTTGAGCAGTTCTTTTATCTGTGGAAACTTCAGGTTTATCCCCTCGTCTTCCCGGGCATTCCCACCTGAATCAGCAGGACCGGCACTTTCATCAACCTCTAGTCCGTCCGCATGTCCAAGAATCACTTTCACAGTACGTATTTTTTCTGCTACTGAGCGTAGACGCCCTTCAAGCGCACGTCTGTGTCCGTCATCAGCCAGATTACCCTCCGTCGAAAGAAGTTGAAGAAGCAGTCCAACATTTCGACACCAGTCATCTCGAATTGAGTCTATGAGGTCGCCAAAGTCTTTCCCACATGTGGTTAGTGTCGCGTAATCGTTGAGCAGTTCTTCAATCAGTGATTCCGTCTGAACAACTCGTTGCGTTGTCACGTCGATCCGGGACGGATGTGCCGCGAGGTCGAGCTCCAGCATTCGGAGAATGCTTAAAATAAGTGCCGCTATCCTCTGCAGCCTCCGCGAAAGGTGTTTAATGTTGTCAACCCGATGTGTCAACGTGGACATCCCGTTCTCAAGGATGACAGCGAGAGACTCAACGTGGAGGCGACGGTCCGCGAATATGTACGAGCGGAGTGCTTTTCCTTTTGCCATCAGTGGTGGAAATGACCGGAAGAGGGGGATATTCGTTGACGACAAATGACGTGTAGCCAACTTATTTCTTTTCGGCTTTCGAGGTAAGTCCCATTTAAGCGGCCTGCACGACCTGTAATTTGTAATTACTCATAGCTGTGTTGGATATGAGACGAGATTAATATATAAATGTAAGTAACTAAAGAAAAAGGTCCAGTATTCTACACTCCAAATGTCCTATTCCTCTTTGTCGAGTCCAAGCCACCAATGTTATCGGCACCAGCCTCACAGAAACGATCCAACGACGTGTTTGCAGTGAACAATAGAAACTGAAAACCCAGAACTCAGAAGAGAAAGACGGAGCTCCTGCGACGATAAAACCTCCACTGAATCCAAAAGCGTCACCCAAACCCAGCATTCGGCATTTCAACGGCCCCGCCCCCACTTCCATTACATCAAAGAGGGCTGACCTTATCCTTGCCTCCTCGACCTCTTACCAACATACGCCTCCGGGAACACTCCCTCTTCACCCGTGGTGAGATCCACACCTCTTGCCCATCCGTCACCGTAGCGTTCCAGAACCTGGACTTTGCCTCCGGCCTGAAGACGGAGGTCACCTTGGAACTGCGGCTGAAGACGCAAGAGGCGAGAGCGTCAGAGCTCCATGGTTGAATTGAACGAGCAACGAGTGAGCGGCATACCTCGTAACCAGCAACAACGCGACAAACTTCAATCCTGATCCTGCCAGGGCGGCTACTACTCCCAGCACTCGCGTAGCCTCCATCGTTGTCCGACCATTCGGATCCAGATGGGTCGACGACTTGTGAGCTTCGAAGTCCTGGAGGAGCCAACCGGGAAGAATGAAGCAGCGGTTGCTGCGACCCTGAGGGTGAAAGGGGAGGGGCAGTGGACGCGGCGACTGAGTTACGTTGCATCCCTGAGCTGGAGGCAGCCTGGAGTGAGGTGTAAGACGGCTTCGGGGTGAGTGTGACGGACGGTGGTTTGGTGTACCCCAACTGCTGGGAACCTGAGTTGATTGACGGGGGTGTTCCATGACCCTGCTGGGATCCAAGAGTGACAGAGGGTGGTTTGCCGGAGGTGTACTTTTGAGAGAGGGTGACGGAAGGCGGTTTGTAGCCTTGCGACAGTGTACCCGAGGGGGTCTTGCTGTGTGCAACTTGGCCAAGGGAGCCCGAGTTGGTCCTTTGACCTTGATTGAGAGTCCCCGATCCGATCGAAGCACGATCTGGGGAGGTCGAGTTGGCGCCAGACCACATGTAGGTGACATTGGGAGATGCACTCGAGGAGCGAAGATGACCGCTGAGACTGGGCGAGCCTGAAGGCTGGGTGGGGCTGCCGATGCTACCGCTCCCAGTGTAGTACTGGGATGAGGAGTTATTGGGAACCGCGCCCGAGACTGGTCCTGAAGGTGGGTAATGTGGGAATGTTGCTTGGGATGGCGGGACAGAGTAGCTGGAGGGAGGAGGGGCCCCATATAGAGCATAGCCGGAGTCAGGGGTAGCGGTACCGTACATTGAGGAGTTGCGGAGGCGGCGCGAATCCACCTGGTCAAGAACAGAGCCCCGGTGGGATGACTGGTATCCTGGAACTGGCGACCATCCTGGGGGATAGTAGCCAGCGCTAGAAGGTATAGAGGCATAGTCCGAAGGCGGTAGCATCGCAGGGCTCATTGGGCTCATTGGAGGTTGAGATGAGCGGGAGGTCGGGGTATCTGCTGGTGGTGGAGCTGGGCGAGGGAGCTTCGATGGTGGTTTTTTGTGGCCCTTTTCGAACTTCTTCGACGAGCGAGACTTGCGCTTCGCTGCGAACACAATGAAGAGTATCGCGATGATAACCGCGGCCCCTCCTGCGACAATTGCTGCGAAAATGGGTACGGATATTTTCCCACCAAAAAGCCCGTCCTGAGCCTCTGCTGCGGCAGGAGCAAGAGTGGGCGATGAGGCCGCAGAGGAGGAACGAGCAGTCGACGGAACTGCCACTGGTGACGGCGGAACCGACGATGAAACAGCTGGCGGTGTCGGGGCCGACGATGCGACGACGCTCAGTGACGTCGTTGCCAATAAGCTAGATACTGTAGGTGCCACGCTTCCTAATGAGCTCGAAGAAGCGATCGGTGGAGGCGTTTGGACGATGCTGGCACTTGATATTGCCGACAATGAGGTTGCAGCCACCACACTCGACGTCGCAGCGGCTACCGAGCTCGGGGTCACAGCCACAACCGAAGAAATCGTCTCTGAGCTTTGGGCATCGGCGTCGCCAGCGAAAAGGGCAAACAATACTGCTCCCACAATTGCCCCAAAGTTCGCCGTCTTTTTCCTCCAGTGTCCTAGAACGTGAGCTTCCGGTGTCGCCATCGTGAGAATACTGGGATATATTGCACCGGAAGGACGATTCGGCCGCGGTGTGGTCTTCCGTTCACAGGCTTCCAGACCCACACTTGTGACCTGGCGGCAAAATCACAGCCTCAAAACAACCCCTCACCTCACGATTCACATCTTTTGGGGACGGTCAGTAGAAACGAAATGTAGAGCTTTCGCGATCTTGTTTTTTTTTTTTTTGGCCTTACAGTCCTCTTGGCTGCTTTACCCCAGCCGAGAGCGTCACCCTGCTGAGGCCGCATAGTAGGGTCGCCCCTGAGCCGCGCAAACAAAACAAAAGCGCCATGCGTTGTGGCCTGGTTTGTAACCGGCTCTATTGAAGCGATAATTGGCTTGCAATTATTTTATTTCATCTAGTCTGTAACCCCATGATCAGGTTTTGGGCTGACGCAGTGAGTATTTGAGCCTCAAAGGAAGTTGGTCGTGAACCAACGTGAGTTTGAGGTGGCTGCTCCTGGTTGCCATGGCTCAGTTGTAACCATTTGATCTTGCAGACCTTGTGGCAACATTGTGAATCTTTGTTTGTTCCTCATAAGTCATGTTTGTATTCTCTCAGTCATGGGACATGGCAGAGGGCACTGCAATGCCCCTTGCCCTTCTTAATTGCCATGTGTGGCTGTTGTGGCTGGCTTTATTATCTGGTGGAAAACATAACGAACCTTTGAGGACCAAAAACACTGATATGTGTGGGGAGTTTGAGAATTAGTGGTGCTGGTGATCCTGTACAGGATTGCAGGAGAGCTTCCTGTGCATTTGCCAAATGATCCAGTGGCTCCCATGTGCATTCCTCCACTGCACTGCCCATCCAGTGCACAAGCCACTGAAAGCACTGCCCATGCTTTTGAATGTCCAGGATCTTGTCAACTGTCCACTCTTCCTCCAATTGATTGCTGTAGTGGGAGTTGGTGGGATGCAACCTGGGATTTTGCTATTGATGTATGGCTCTAAAAGGGAGGCATGGAAGACGTTATGGATGTGGAGGTATGAGGGGAGGGACAGTCAGAATGTTGCAGGACCCGCTTGATTGGCACACTCCACTTGACCATCAGCTTCTGGATAGAAGGTGGGTTTCTTGCCAGTTTCCCCCCATGTGATGGCCAGAATGCATCCAAAAAGCTTGAAATGAATTGGGGTCTGCAATTGGAAGTAAGTTGGAGGGGTGCTCCATTCAGTTGGTACATGTAATGAATGTACTTTTGCTTATGACTGCTGAATTTTCTTGACCATGATTTGATCAGTTGGAGGATGCCAAAGTCTGGACCTACTTGTTGGAGGATTGCTCCTATGCCATTGAGGGATGTGTCAGTGTACAAGACAAACTTGCAAGTGAGGTTGGTGTAACACTGGTGGGGAGGTGATAAGGTGCCCCAGTTCCTGCCAAGCCTCCTCCTGGGTATTATGTCCACTCAAAGGACAAAGATCTTGGTTGAGCAAAGTTGTTGCAGTGGTTCAATCACTGTAGAGTAATTGGGAATGAAATGTGCTCAGAACTCTGTCATCCCAAGTAATGACTCAACATTTTTCACCAATGTCAGTTTGGGCACCTTATTTATTTCTCCAATATGTTTGTCCATAACTCTAACACCATTTCAACCTGTATCATGCCACCCATAGGTATTTCTCAGGCCTCAAAGATTGATTTGTCTCTGTCAATGTAGACATCAACTTGTGCAAGCTCCACCAAGAATTGCTGCAATAACCAAAAAAGTAACCAGTGATGTGTCCCCTTAATGTACCATGGCCCTCTTAAGACCAACAGGTATACAACAGGAGTAGTGTTCCGACTCGCCGAGCCGAGCCGAGTCTGGAGTAGGCTCGGCTCGGACCACCAGCAGTCCGATTCTTGGCTCGGCTCGGACTCGGACTCGGACATATTGGACCCGGCTCGGACTCGTACTCGTCTGGCCTGACCCGGCTCGGACTCGGACTCGTCTCCCTGACCCGGCTCGGACTCGGACCCNGCTCGGTTTCATTTTTGTTTGATAAAGACAATGTAGATTTTAAATAAGTAGATCTCAATTTCACAATTTTCTATTCCACCACGATCTTAAACACATTACTTTTCTAATCGTGCCCGCACTCATTGCCCCCCTCCTCCT
>KQ965756.1:230785-286860 GCA_001574975.1 Gonapodya prolifera JEL478 | reverse complement strand
GTCAAGGAATCCACTTATTGAGGTCCCCCCCGCTGGTAAGTCTGGTCTTGATTTTGATTTTTTGTGCTTTAATGCTAACAAATACACTTTCTACAGACCGAGTCCNGCGTCCATCCCATACTGAAACTCGTGAGTGTACTATGCATCGACCCTTTTTTGTCACTCACTGCACATCTACTTTACCAGGCTCTATACGTAATTCTCCTCGTTGTCGTGACTGCCGCGCACATAGTAAGTTTACAGTTGCATGTTAGCCACCACAACTCTGTGTTCATACTTGTGTTCTGATTGACAGATGTCAATCCGTTCCTTGATGTCGAGGCGGGTGTTGAAGGCGGTGAAGAGGAATCCGAAGGTATGCATTCGAATTGTTGTTACTTGTATTTTTTGGTCTATGTAGCTCATGTATTTTGCAGGTAGTGACACCGATGAAGAGACCCCATCCGACAAGGATATGATCGACGATGGGGATGAGGGTGACCAAGGTGCGCGCGAGGGTGGTGATGACGAGAGTGAGTTCATTAGTTTGACGTGGCTGTTCTTATTTGACTTTGTTTCATTGTATGAAGATGCTCCAAAGCCTATATCCCCGCTGCGCCCTGCCAGACCTCCCGCCCCCGCAGCCAGGCGAGCCCCCCGTCGCCGCGGAGACAAGACCGACTCAGGTTTGTACACCCTCTCACTTCTACGCTCACTGCATGGTCTCTTATTACTCTCTTTATTTGACTAGAACCTAACCCAAAGCGTCCACGCCATACACCAACACGCGGGGCGAAGTGGCGTGGTCGTGGATCTACAAGTGGGAGGGGGGGAGGTAATGCAAGTGGGATCTCACGTGGGAGTAGTGAGGGAAGGGGGAGTTCAAGTGGGGTGGAGCTCAGAAGGGGTCGGAGCGCTGGGTCTTCATAAGATTGAGGGACATATCATGGCATTGTTGTTTAGAGAAATTAATATACTTTTGAAACAAAACGTTCATCTTCAATATTATGGATCTAGGGGTGGGTGTGGTAATTTACAGGGTGGGGGCACTCTCTAAGGTGGGGGGTATAAAAAACGTGACATCTGAAAGCTCATTCAATTGCTTCAGATCCCCAAGCTTTCTTGTGCACCAGCTCTGCTTCCATGCTTCAGCAAGATTTTTAGCAGCAACATAGTTTATCTTGCTTCCAGTTGCAGTCCAGTGTGCTGGATCATTCCAAAAAGTGTCTCTATTTTTGCAGTACTCATACAGACACTGTGAGGCAGCAATATTAATTCAAATAAATGTAAGCATGGAATGATAAAACGTACCTTTTTGTCATAAAAGGCTGTGCAAACAGGATTCTTCTCCAATGAAGTCAACATGTCATTCTTGTAATGTTCAAATTGTGCCTTGATTCTCAAAAATTCATTGAGGACCAAGTCTACATTGTCTTCACTATCAGCTTTTAGGCGCTAGCACTAGTGTTGCAACCAGGTTGGGTCAACCCGTTGAGCCTTTGGGTTGGGTCAGGCCTTGGCCCAACCCAAAGTCCACCTGCAAGGTTCTTGACCCAAGGAGGGTGGACCCAACCCGACAGGCCTTTGGGCCTTGTCAACTCTATGCAGGACGACGGCAATGGTTCATTGGATCATTTTCAATAAGAGCTTTTCTAGATAAAGAAAGGAAATGAGCTATAAGATATTCCTTTCTTCTCTTCTACCATCTGCCGCAACCCTCCATGTGGTCTTGTATTGTCTTTCCTCATTCCACCACAAAGACTTAAGCAAAGCCCCACCATTGAGTCGTTTCTTATAGTACATGTAGTTAGGACAAGAAGAGGACGAAAAAGCTGATTGAACTTACTCCAAGACATTGGTAGCCTGGGTGATCCTCCATTATTTTGTTGACGTGGAAGAGAGAAGGGCCATGATTTCTCCACAGGGCGTGAGACCCAGTGGGAATCAATCCAATGCAACAGAACTTGCTGAATTTGACGTTGAGGGATGTTGGTGTGAGGATGGCCGCATCCTTGTCGACAAAGGAGTGATAGAGAAGGTAGCCTGATTCAAGACTAAGAAAACAATTCCACAAGCAAATCATAAGAATCAAACTCTCACAATCTTTTTCCTTTGCGTACTCTCCCAGAACCAGATTGTTCGTCCATAACTCCAACAGGTCTGTGATTCTGACCTGGAGAAGCAATTCCACATGATAACAATGTTGTTCTCATCGAAGTCTGGAAACTCTCCTACTTCAATGGGGGGAGGAGTGGTATCCATTGGTGGTGTTGGTGGCAATTGGTTGTGCTGAGAATCATGGCTCATGCCATGGGCCGCTGTGCGCGTCCACTGGTAACACAGAAAATATCAAATTCAATTGCAAATTACTAAATACATGCTGTTTCTGGAAGTAGGCAAACATTTGGGCATCTTGACTAAAGGTAATGATAATATGTTATTTGCGTTCCTTTTCAGCAAGTGTTGGTGTTGTTCATGAGGTAAGATCTGATTCGGCAGATCACAGAACCTTTTTGCTGATCTTCTTTTGCTGCAGAAGAAACACAGACCATCATGGCAAGCAGTGATCCAGTGCTGCACAGTGAGGAGGCCACCTCCATTGGCTCTTTTTTGGATGATGAACCTGCTCGGGTGGAAGGGCAAGCCCAGGACAGGAGCTCAACCGTCAACTCACTCACCCACCATATTGCGTCTTCAAATGCAAGTACTGCAGGAGAGAGGCCTGGATCTGAATTGTGGGTCATTGTATACGCAGACAAATCAACTAATAAGGGGAAGGATGTCAGGAAGTGCAAGTTCTGCCTGTAAGTGGCTACCTTTCCAATGGTTTCCCATCCTTTCTGTGCCTTTCACCAGCACAATCACCATTTGGGAACAAGGGAACACATTGTCAATCTCTAGCACCTTAGGTGACTCCATGCTGGGCGAATTCCAGAAGACCTTGGTGGTTTGTTGGTTGACCACTGCCAGACAACGTTGGATTCTGTGGTAACAGGAGCACTCCCGGTGAGCTCAGAGTTTATACATTATATAACTCGTTTTCTGGAACGCTCTGATCTGCCCTACCAAGAAATACTCTGCAGACGTGTTCTGAGATGCCTTTATCTCTTGGATTGTGATGACTAACCAACCCTTCAGAGTTGCTGACAATCCACACTTGGGGAATTGTCTCTGCATTCTTTGCCCTGCCGTTCCTCTGATTGGGCATGAAACCGTTATGAAAGACATCAAGTTGAGGACTGCAACACGGACAAAGGCATGGCAGCAGTACTTTTCAGTGAGTTTGACATGCAAACTTCTGGCATATGTACATTTATGTGACGTTTCATCCAAGCAACTCTCCTCAAAAGTGTTGGTTTCGTTGGATGCCTGGACATTGTTGAATGGGTTGCTGTTCCTGGGGATTGTTATCAAATGGAATGGTCCTGATTGGAAGATTTGGACGCCCACAATTGGATTTGAATGGCTGATTGGGGAGCACACTGGCAATAATTTGATGGAGGCCCTTGTGAAAGTCCTACAGGAGCATCATGTCCTGGATAAGGTGAGTTGTTTGTGATGTATTGACATTGTAGCTTTTACTTTGAATTGCATTCTCACAGATGCTTGTTCTTGTCTCAGACAGTGCCAGTAACAACAAGACCATGCTCTGCGCACTTGTGGCCCTTTACAAGGACAAGCTTGTGCCCCACTTCCAGCCGTCAACATCATGGGTTTGCTGCTTTGCCCATATCACTAACCTTGGAGCGCAGTCAGCTGTCAATGTATTGAAGAAGGCAACTAAGTCTGGTGGCGTAATTGAGGGAGACGCACTGGATGGAAGGGATATTGGAGAGGAAGTGTTGAAGGCGCTGCCACTTTATGATCAGGTAGGTGAGCTCTTCCATGTCTTGCTTTTGCGCTTGCACTGGCACACTTGCTTTAAGGTCAAGTGCTTGGTGGTCTTCTTGCATCATTCAACAAAAGATTGGGACGCCTATTGGAATTCTTGCAGCCAGGCTGACATCCCATACCTTGAGCTTATCAACGAAGTGAGGACCCAATGGAATAGCATGTGAAACATGCTTTAGCAAATGTTGCAACAACGCCTGGTGAGTCATGATTAACGTGTTCCTACCATGCTCGGAGCTAACCCGAATTCCTAAATGTGTTTGATGCCCCAGGCTCTTGAAGTATTTTTTGATCTTATGCAAAGTATGAGCTATCTGACAATGACTGGGCGCAGGTTTGTTCAGCAGTGAAATCTATTTTAGTTAAAACTTATGTCATTTGCCAGGTAAAAGCAGTCGTCAACATACTGGAACCCTTCAAGAAACTCTCTGTGCCGATGATGAAGGAGAACTCCCCAACACTTTCCTTTGTGGTTCCTTGCTTTGATATGCTTCTGGGTAGTCTGGCTACAATTCAGGAGAAGGCCACCACTGGTTACATGAATCTTATACAGGCGTTGTTCCAGAAGCAGCTTTGAGTTTGGACAGCTAATGCAGCAGGGGCTTCACAGGATAAGATACGTGAGTACTACTGGAGGTCTCTGAAGGTTCCGGCTTATGCTATCGCAACTGGTGAGTGCTTTTTACATCGTGTTAAACTTTGTGTAATAGCTCAATTGGTCTCATTGGTTCTTGATCCCTGATTCAAAACGCAAGTGCTTTTGAACGTCAGATGGACAGTTGAAGAGATTGATGAATATGTGTGAGTGGAGCAACAGTGATTCTGTGGCAATCTTCTAATGCCCCAACCTACAACAGTGGAATGGTTTGCGCAGTATTTGTTTGTGACTACAAGACTGCTGTCTTTGTTGAGATTGTCCCACCGCAACAGCATCAAGGAACCAGCCTTGATTATTACAATGGGATCTTGTTCGCAAGGCCTGAGGAAGATGAGGAACGTGGAGTACAACGCCAACGTCTGGATGATTGCGATGAGCTAATGGACTACCTGGCATCTCATGTGGAACCTCCATTGAGTGATCCACTGGATTGGTGGAAGGTGAGTTGAGTGCGATTGGCTTCCCAAACTGCATTCATCTGTGATTATTGCAGTTGGTTGGCACTTGACAGTATCCAACATTGTCACGGATGGCGCAGGACTATTTGGGGCTTGTGGCAACAAGTGTGGATTGTGAGCGCCTGTTCTCCAAGGCTGGGGATGTTGTGATGGATAAGAGAAACCGTCTTGGTTTGGATATGATTTTGTCAACACTATTGCTCTTGTCTATACTTTCTACTAAACTTCCTATCAAGGTTTAGTGTTGTCAGCAACATGTGGATTGTGGAGGGACCTTTGTCAATGTATGGAGGGGGCTGGTGGTGGGCCTTCCACTTTTATAGAATGTACATCTTATGTTGTCGTACTGTTTTAAGTGATTTGCTGTGAAAGATAAATACATTTTGGAAGCAAAAAAAAATTAGAACTTGTTGGGTTCAAACCCCACTGGAAAGTCAGGTCAGGCTCTGGCCTGACCCAACCTGAGTGCTGCCTGAATGGTCACTGACCTGAGACGGATTGACCCAAAAGGGGTGAAACCCAACCCGACCTGACCCAGTTGCAACCCTAGCTTGCACAGTGGCAATGGCTTGATAATGAACACTGGTGATGGTGAAGAATTGCCAACGCTGCTGCTTGCAGGCTGTGCATGTGGCACTTCTTGTGGTGTTTGCCCAGAAGATGAAGCGGGAGCACTGGATGACATTCTGTCTGTGGCTGATCTTGTCAAAAGATTTGAAATGGGGTCAGCTGGCCCGTTAAGCACTTGATGCAATATTGTTGTTGGTGTTAGAGCTGGAATTGATGGTGCCATTGCAATAGTGGATGCTGGTAGAGCAGCTGAAAAGCTGGGGCAAAGACAAGAGTGCGCCTTGCAATGACTGCACTGGGGTAAAAGAATGACAAGAGGAGGTTCAGGTGGTGGGTTGTGTGGAATAGCAATGTCCTCTGTATTACAGTAGCATGATGTTCAATTAGTTGATGTAGCTTAGTTGCAACAAACTCCACACCAAACTCACAGCCACTCCTTTCAGCAAGATCCAAGCAATTATTAAGCTCCTTCATGTATGATTCCTTTTGGACTTCCTGATCCCGCTTGATGTAATTCTCTGTTTGCATCATGGCAAACAAACCATCTCTGCCAAGATGATGACAAATTACAGCCTGAAAATAGCAAAAAAAAGTTGGCATACTACAGTGACAATACTACCAGTTCCAATCATACCATCTTCCATATTGGCTCCAAGTCTCCAGTGTGGTAGTCACTTGGAAGGATTTGAACCCTTCCTCCTGTCCCTTCCCCACTTTGGGCTCTGTCTTTGAGCTCTTCCACTGTCCACAAACTGCACTTTTCCAAGAACCCTGGTTGAGCGTCCCAGACAATTTTTTTCCTCTGTGTCCGTGTTCCTCTTTGAAGAAATTCCAAAACTGCTTGTAAGCTCCTTTCCAATCTAAATTTTGAGCCTCAATGTGTGGGGAAAGGTGTGGTAGCCACCCTAAAAGCACCTTGATGGTTTTGCCACGCCAAGCTTGGCTTGGTGGGTTGATGTGGGATGGCAGAACTGTATTATCAGAGCTGCTGCCTTCACTGCTCCTGTTGACCCTTCCATTGTTTTTTTCTTCTTCTGCAATGTCTTTTACTTCTTTGCCTTGATTTTGGTTGCTGGCATTCTGTCATGACCCTCCCTGAAAACAAGAAGATCACCAAAGTAAGAACACAGACTAATTCAAATGTATAGAACAACCTACAACAAAGGCGGATGGTTGATGTCCAGTTTGCATCTTCTTGCCTTTTGAACCTCCCTCCACTGCGGCTTTAGAAGCTCTTCTGTCACTCAAAGTGCACTTGGAAGAGCATTGAGCAATATTTTGTGGTGGCAACATTGGCAGGGAGGTCAACTGGTCCCAAATCCCCTTCAAGAGGGCAGCAAGTGCAGGCAATTGACGGAATGGGTTGCTGCAAACATTGTCCAGTGATTCTTTTGCTTGGAGGTTGCCAATTCAATGGAAAATCTTGCCAAAGTAAGATTGGGTGGAAAGGTGACCCCCTTCCATTTACCACTGAATGTTTGGGTCTGGAAAACCCTTTGCAGAGGCAGCCCTTCCAAGACCCTACTATCTTGAGGGTGACTGCAACGCAAATACAAAGCAAAGATGGAAGGGTTTTCTTAGTGGACAACTGGGAACACATCTCTAGCTGCAAGTGCACATGTGTTTTATTCTCTGTAAGCAGGGTCCAGTGGGTCATCCAGGCACAAAAGCCTGGGCAGCGTCTGCTGGTTTAGTTCTGCCCCCCTGTCCTCTATTTGCCTCTGCCGTTGTGTTGCTACTGGCCCCTATACAACACTCCATGCCACAGACCCTTCCATTTACTACGTACTATCCCCTCTATTGACAACGTATATGTTGTGGTCTGGAAACTTTGCACAAATGAGATCCAAAATTATGCTGTGCATGTCCCACTGCTGTCTTCCATCCTTCAAACAGTACCAGTGATCCAAACTTTCGCTCTGGTGTAGTGAACGTGTGAAGATGTACCATGGTGGGATCAACCCAGAATTGCCTGTAACACTTCTTGAAGTCCACTTTGGTTTAGTGCGTCTGTCCAGCCAAGTGGTGTACAGTAGCATTGCAAGTTGGGTGGCTGGTAGCCATCAGATTTGATGGTGGCACTCTTCCATTGTAGATCCATCATGACATGGTAAATTCCCATTCCTTGCTTTTGTGCAAACATCTTTCAAGCTGGATCTGAAGCCAAAGCCTAGATCTGTCCAGTCTTTGAATACAAGTCCACAAGTTTGCAAACTCCTTGGAGTGCTGCTGGATTGAGGGGATACAGTTTCCAAGTTTTGGGCAACTCTTTCCCTTTGATCATTTCAACACAAAGTTCCACTCCAGGACCCTGGATTGGTGGGAGTTGATTTGCAAGATCCTTATTGAACAACCATGCAAAACGCTTGTACTGTTGTGGAACATGTGGAGGTAGTTCAAATTCTCCTTGCAGCACAGGGTAGCAATACATTTCAAAGCTGTGAAGTAGCTCTGCCATGATGGGATGTGGGTTTGTGGGCAGGACCGGAATTGAATTTGGTGACATGGTATGGCAGTTGGGTTCTCTCTATGGAGCCAAGGCATTCCCAGTACAACATCTGTGGCACCTGTCTCCATGTGTCCCCAGGGCTTGCTGAAAATCTGGTGGGCTCTGTCCTTTTGGAGCTGGCACCCTTGTGCTAGCTTCAGCCAAATTGATTTGCTTTCTTCTCATTGCTTCTGGGTTGGCCTTAATCCATTCACACTCTTTGGTAGTATGTTTGAGAGGAAATCCTTGTGGGGTGTGATAGGCACAAACCAGACCAGGAGTTGTTCATGACACTCATGTTGGAGTTGTGGTATTGCTTTGCTTTGGTGCAGGTGGAATTTTTGTCAGCCATATGTCAAGCCATGCCACCTTCTTGATGAGGTCTTCATAATTGCACTTGCCATAGTCAGAGTATTTACCAAGCTCAGTTAGGAAGTAAGCCAGTGATGTTACTTTCAATGCATTGATGTATGAGGGTGATAGCCAGCAATACAGGCAAGTCATTCCACTGGGGCTTGGTGATCATAGAACTGGACTGTTGCTTGCTTCCAGCAGAGAGCCTGAGGATCTTTCTTGGTGCCTGCTGTGGCGTCGGGATCCTTGAAGTGTTTGTCCACTTCCAAGACGGCATCTGTGTAATCAGCAAGGCCCATGTTGCTGATGACCTTGATAAACCAAAGCATTGCTGGCCCCAACCAAGATTGAAGGAAGATGAGCTTCTTGTTGTCATTTGTGAATTTGTTGGCGTAGTATTTGATGGAGCAGTCCAAATCAACTTGGACTGCTGCATATTTACCTCCAAATTCTCTGTTGTAAGAGTCAGGATGGGGTAGTTTGATATTGCTTACATCATCATTAGTTTTCTTCTGAGCCGTGGTGAGCCTTGCTTCTTGCTCCCTCTCCAATGTGCCTGAAGGTCATTAACCCACTGCTGGAGACATGTGACAATAAGGAGGTGGGCATTGATGGAGGAATTTGTGGAGGTCAAGGTAATCTTCTTGCTGTCACCAAACGCAGCACTCTCCAGCTCCTGAGTATTTGCTGTGAGAACCTCAGTATCTGGTATGTCTGTAGGATATGTACCTCCCATGATAAAAGACTTTTGTGAAGGGTGACGGTGTGTTGACAGCAAAAGAACAAATGCTGAGATAGTCACTAACCTTCCCATGGTAAGCAGTATGCTTCTTAGAATTGTGGATGCATTGTGATTGGTGTCACCTCAGATGGTTTGCAAGGCAGAGAGGTTATCCAAAACCCAATAGAGCCCACTGTGACTGGTCATTCACTCCGTCCCATAATATGCGTCAACAGAACAATGTGTATGTCAGAAACAAACAAATACATCTTTGTGCCCTTGCTGGCAGCCCACCCTGGACAACAGTGCTCTACTGGGAAACCTAAAGTCCACCCTACTCTTGCACTATCTCTTGTGCTGTGCCACCTCTGCGGCACCCTCAGAGTGCCCCTAATAACCCATCAACCCCTTACCTACTCCCAGATGACTGAGCAACTCAGCACAGCTATCTTCTGTACCTACAACCACCTTACCTCCACATTCACAGCATCTTCCATACTGTACTGCTGGAATACTATGTTGAGGGTGAAGTAGTAGGACAGATTGCACCATTGCCCCTGCACAGCCCACACCCTTGACAACAATGAGGTGGAAGTTTAGTGGACACTGGACAGTGTATCACATCTTAGATGTCCCAAAAAAGGGTTAGCACTCTGTGTGGAATGTGTACCAGGTACCTGAACCACACCAATGAGGCACTGAAGT
This sequence comes from Gonapodya prolifera JEL478, assembly GCA_001574975.1. Lineage (NCBI taxonomy): Eukaryota > Fungi > Monoblepharomycota > Monoblepharidomycetes > Monoblepharidales > Gonapodyaceae > Gonapodya > Gonapodya prolifera. The sequence continues at coordinate 277,036 of KQ965756.1, read as the reverse complement.
AGTATTATGCCAGACACTCTCACACTCTAGCACCAGCAGTACTCAACTTACCTTGGCAGATGGAACAGGCAAACAGGCATGCAAGGTGTGGGGGGAGCATGAAAGGAGACACCAGATTGGAGGCATAATGTCAAGGGTAACATCTGAGCTTTCCCCTCACTGGGTAGTTGGAGCAGAGTGTGGCAGAGGTGGCATAGCTGGAAGAGAAAAGAAGCCTGTGCCTAGAATAGAAGCAATGTTAAAATTTTTATTGAAAGAAAGTGTCAACTTGATGTGCATTGTTAGCTTGTACAGATTCTCACCTCTCAGTGGAAGTTCTGTAGATATTAAGGCATATTTGCAGTCCTATTTTCCCCACCAGACTTAACTACAAAAATTATATCAAAACCCAATGAACATCCAAGTGATGGTGAAACGTTTGTAGAGATTTGGAGGGATCTGAGCAAGGACTTCTTTAGTGGCTTAGCCTGGCAATCAAAGCAAGCTCCCCAAATCTCAGCTGAACTGCTACACAACCTAGGTGAGCTGCACAAGCCTGTAATCTGCAGGAACGTGTATGTGTGATCAAATATACATAACAACTTGTAATGTGCATGGAACTCACCTGCAGAAACGTGATGCCAAACTTAGGGCACGTCCTGCAGGTGTGCACATCTAAACCCGCACCCCACAGTCGTGGCACAGCAGCTAATACCCAACACTCATACTACTCTATATATTCCACATTAGTGGATGTCAGTGTGACATGAACAGGAAAAATACCAGAGTAATAGATCTCAGGAAATAAATGTTTGACTCTTATTAGGGTGAGATGTTATGTTGGTACTTACCATACCTTTTCTACATTTCTCAGAACTTTGACAAATTGATGCTCCCTTTCAATTCCACCCACATTGACGCTTGCTCCAACTCTCCATCATGTGTCACCATGTTGCTCCTTTGCCTTTGAAGTCCCACCTCTGGACTCTCCTCTTCAACTCTGATCCTGTCTGTAGCTGAGCATCCAAAGATGTATCCAGGAACCAAGTTTAGACAAAGCTCTGCCATGCCAACAAGTACCTAGGGGAGTTGATCATCTCCCAGGTAGATAGCGCCATGCTGTATAGTACCTCCCTGCAAGCAGGGAGGGACAGTCCACCATACAGAGATGGCACACAACCATGACAAAATAAAAAAAGTGGGACCAACACCAATGCCCAGACAGTGCCCAAAACACTCACCTTGATCCAGCCAGCAATTCCAAAGAGCCCTGGGGGAGATCCAAGAGCATTGCCAAATGTCACCCAACACCCATGCTCCCAAAACGAAACAACTGCCTTTGTCCATCCACCTGCCTGTTTCAGCAGCCTCATGGAACCAGCATACCATATGCCCATTTGAGCCAAACCCCGTCTGTCTGCTGTCTGTTGGCAGCATCACAGGTGGTCTGTTGCGGTCTGAAATCCAGACCACAGCCACCAACATCAAGAGCTAAGGGCAGTCCATCTGCCTGTTTCAGCAGTGTCACTCACCCCGCAACACTTCCAAACCACGCTTGCAGTACCCAAGATAGAAACTATGCATGTGTTCAGTGCTTACCCTGCAGGTTGCGGGGGTCAAATGGGTTTGGGTCACCCCAAAACACAACATCAAGGGGCACTTACCCTGGCTCCCCTGGCTTGTTCCTGCCTCCGGGGGTGTCTGCTGCAGGTGGGTCAGGGGTGTGCAGGTATCCTGTTTCAGTCCTGTAGCATCCAGTGCATCATTCTGCAATCCTGGTGATCACCAGAACAAGTTCTGTGCAGACACGTGGGAGCATCTCCACTGCTGACAAACTCAGCAGCTCATCAATGACTGTCTCCCCAGGATGCCCATTGGGTGGTGGGAAGAGTATGTCAAGCAGGAGTTTGAGACAACACCCAACTCTTCACCTTGTACCGATTTTGGAGATGAGGGGTTGAACGGGGGTCGAGGAGTGTTCGAAGTCACAAGCCTCATCTGAAATCTTGGAAGGTAGAACTTGGGGACGACGACGTCTCAACTATAGCCCCGTGTCTGCCGTGTCCGCCTACCTCGACCCTTGGTGTGTAAATTCAAACAGTTTGCGACTGGGAAATACCGGTACTGGTTTAAGCAGTATACAATTCCCGCCAACATCAAGAACTGGTCGGGGCGGCTAAAGTGGGCGCTATCTACGTCAAACTTACCTATTTTCTTCCTCCGAATTTCGAATCTGGGCCATTATCTCCCACTTGGTTGCGAAAGTTCTACTCCTCATTAAGACCACCTCCGTCACGCACCCGCCCCCTTGAGGGTGAATCACGACGTGGAGAGTGAGTACAAACTTACATATTATTGTATGGTGAATTGCGATCGGTGTACCAGGAATCCTGGTATTTCACGTCACATTCTTCTTATTTCTTCCGTACCTAATGATTGCCTACGACGAGTTCACCACTGTCCTACACCCGGCGGAGCCCTTTCATCATCGTCCAACTCCCCCCGCCGCTTTCGCGCAACTCTCTCTTTATACCGCTGAACTCGTTCCCGCACCTCCAACACAGAGTCCCTTTTCTGAGATCCAGAACTACTTCCTCCACCAATTCCGAACAGGTCGTCAAATAAGCCCAAGCCGGCTCTTCCAGACCTCGCCGCACTGGAAACAGGGTCGGCAGTCTCCTCTGGAAGCCCATTGAGGGCATCGGAGAGCGCTGTTGACCTCTCCGAGGCTATACGCTCAGCTTTCTCCCGGGCAGCACCATCCAATGTGCCAGAGCGAGAGGCAGCACGGTACGAATCCCACGAAGCACTCGCTAAACCGCTGCTGCGGGTCGAAAAGGCCTCGTCCAGTTTCGCCTCCAAGTTGTTCCTTGTGACGAAGCGGTCAGAGTCGTGGAAAAGAGCGAGGAGCGTCGCAACGCGATTTTCGGAATTTCGTGCCTCGGTAGAAAGGAAGTTTTGGAATCGCTGGGCGCGCCGGATGGAGGAGAGGCGGCGCCACAAGCTTTTCCTTTGGTTTACGATTGGATCGGCATCTGTTGATCCGGGTGCTGTTCCATCGGTTGAAGGAGAAACGGTAGCTGTACCACCACCTCTCGACCCTGACACCGAGCTCACAAAACTTTCCAGCTCCTTCTCCTCCGATTCAAGTTTCTGAAGGAGTTCGTCCAGATTTGGATTCTTCGTTCGCTCCCCCCCGGAAAAGCCCCCTTCCCCCCTTTTCGCCTTGAGGGCCTCTAGAATGGATTCGTGCTTTCGTTTCGCAGCCTCGACGCGCCTCAACGACCGTCGTTGTTCCCTCTCTTCGGCCACCTTGGCTCCCTCCGCGACCTCCTCTGCGTACGCCCTCCGAACTTCACGTAACCTCTCCCGATGCTCCAGTAGCGCAGCTCGGTTCTCCGCCCGGCGGGCTGCTTTTGGGTTTGGTGGAAGTGTTGCCTCTGTGGAATCCAGGAGAGTACGGGTGGTGAGGAGGTTTCGGCGACAAGCGATTGCTGGGCGCAACAGCACTGCATGGAGGCCGTGGCTCTTGGACGCAGCGAATGTCCCGATGTTCATCGCGCCCTCCGAGTTCTCGTGACTTGCAAAATTTCAGAAAAGTGGCCAATGCACTGGCCGCAGCACAACGCGAACACCTAGATTTCTGAACTGTTGCAAACGAGCTGAGATTTGAAGACTTCCAGTCTGATTTCCTAACGAAGTTCCATGTTTACTTTCGAGAAGGAAGGGCCATTAGTCTTTCATAAAAGGTACATTATCAACATGTGCAGATAAAAAGTGACAGCAGTGATGCTTCTCATGTTTAGCTGTTGCAAGGCCGGAGGTTTGCTTCCGCCAGGTAAAGGCACTCACATTCGCGCCGCACGTGGATCCACCTCGTGACCAAACCGCAAACCAAAATTCTTAACCAAAGCGTTTCAACGCGTAGCGTGTTGGGAGAACTTTCGGTTACGAGAGAGCGGACCGTCCTTGTTTTCCCCCTGGAAAACCACCGAGAGGCAACTGCCTTCAACACCACCACGGAAACAGCGGTCCGAACAGGCACGATGACCCCGGGAGTGCTTGAGCCGCTCGAGATTTCAACGGATACGAAAACCAGCGACCGAAATGCTGGACAGCAGGACGCTGGGGTGGTTCCGGTATGTGGCTGCAAAGTTGCGAGTGTCAAATTCTACTTGCATGAACACCCTCCCCACTAAGCAGCCTTCCGGGCTCAGCACACCCGATACAATCTTCACAGTTGCTGACTTTGTGGCCGCGCATGAGGTCGACGGAAGGAGGAGGGTGACAGATCGCTCCAGTTCAAAAGGCTCTTCTTCCTTCCGGGAGGGATCGTTCAGTGATGGCTCTGACCTAGCACCAACTCTCAGGCGATATCGTCCCGATGTCCATCAGCTTCGGACCGAGCTTGAGCGCTTGCAGCTCGCAAGCGAGATGGACAAACCGAGAGGAACGCGGTCACTTCCTATGCCGAACCGATCAAGTGATGGTTGGCAACCGTCTATAGTATCGGATGGAGATCGCAACACAGTGATGGATTTGCCTGGAGGACTGGTGGGAGAGGTTCGGATTGCCCACCCCTCGCTCTCCCGGTCACATACAGCTAAGGCAACGTTCGTCACCCCCGGAGGAAACGTCGTTCCCTTTTCTCTCCCTTTCATTGTGGAGGAGTTCCATGATGATGTTGACTCAGTACCTGAGAGACCATTCTCAGCGCCAGAATCCCGACTTCTATCACCCCCAGTTCGAGGTCCTAATACCCCAATATCATATGAGGACTTTGCGACGTTCCGGCCGTATGTTTCCGGCCAGGTCCCGGATTCTGACCGCCTCTCGGTTCTGAGCTACCCGGGAAGCACCATCATTCCTCTCACTCAATACCCCAGCACGAGCTCTTCGACACCGTCTCAAGACATTTTGCATATTCCGGATTCGGAGGGAAAAGAATTCGAGATTCGACTTTCCTGGAAGAGCGCAACAGAAGCGACTTACAAGGAATTGATGGGAATTCTCGGCACGGACGAGTTGCGGATTCAGCGAGGTTGGGAGTACAAGCAAGTGAGTTCACCTTGAGTAGCACTAAATGACATTGTCGTTGACCCTTTTGCTAACGTTCCGAATGTTCGAATATCTAGAAAGATGTGGACTCGCTTCAGTGGAGCATCACTTATGTTCCGCGGAGAAACGAAGGGGATCCCGGTGGTTCAATACCGAGAGTAGAGTTTGTACGTATGTCCAAGGATCAACCGCTTCGTCTGATATCCTTTATGATGGGTCCACTTACCAACCCCTTTCTTTTTAGACGATTTTCTACAACTCCATCGCCCTATTTTTGGTTGCCTCTCAATCCACACCGCGCAAACTGCAAAATCTCCGAGTACCAACGTTTGTGGCAGATTTTGTCGAGCCTCTCTCGTGTCCGACAGAATGGGCCCAAATAGACTCTGTGATTGGACCCTTTGGTATGCCGCCCAAAATTCTCGTGGGTATGGTTGTGAAGGCCCAGGGCGATCTCCTCAATGATCGCTGTCGGAAGTTCATTGAGACGTGGACCACGCATGGACTTGCGAAAGCCAGGATGTTGCAATCTGGCCTTTTCGGAAGGGCCACATCGGTGGCGCGAGTGCTATCCACCAAAGTCCACGGGGGTGGTATGGATCAGAGACCAGAACCTGTGAGAAAGCGATGATTGATGGAATTGGATTGACGACTTAACACGGAGAACAGTTATGATACCCGACAGAGAGTTTTTAATGGGAGAGATGGAAGACTGAGTGGCCGTCGGGTTTGGCGTGAAATTCGGGATACCCTTGTTTCCTATCCAGGTTTTTGATATGTGTACTCGAACTTTTTTCCAGTTGCTTAACGTACATTAGACCTTCGTATGCTTCTTCCCGAATTCTATATATTTTTTTTCCACGTTCCTTCTGATGTGGGCCAAGGGAGGCCAAGGGGGGCGGTTGGTCGATCTGAGATCAGTGCCAAGTCCTTGCCGCGGGTAGATACACATGCAACCGCTAATTCTTTGATCATCCGATGCTGTCCAAATCTCATCTGTGCGGAGTCGTGTCTTTGGCTGTGTTCGCTCTGCTCTGGCGCCCCTCGTTGCAGCAGACGTTGCCCGTGTGCCTATCGCTGCCGATTCCTCCCACAACTCCTGCCATCGCCTTCAAGAATGTGGTCGCGTTTGGAGCGTCCTGGATGGACGATGGTCACAGGACAGGCGGAGCTGCAACTGCGACAGCGGCCACTTCAGACCCCAACAAGCAGTTTACTGGGCGAGCGAGCAACGGTGAGTCCCCATTGCATTCTCATCAAAACTGCCCGACTAATCGGTCAAATTTACGATTGCGGATTACCTTTACCTACAGGCCCAACGTTAGTTGAATTTTTAGCGAAGAACACCGGACTGTTCCACGATGCGAGCGCTGCAGCTGCTACAGGAACATGCCGACCGGGACTCCTTAATGCTAACTTGACAAATATGGCATTTAGTGGAGCTTCATGCGACAACAAAATAGTGAGTTCATTGCAATTGTTCTAGTTTCATTCACTGACAAGTCACATTCGACTATGAACAGTTTGGGCAACCCGACCCAACAAAAGCGCCATTCAGTGTCGTCCAGCAGGTTCAGATGGCAATCGCTGCCGGACTACCTGACTCTGCAACCACTTTGTACGTTTTCCTTCCGGCGACACAGGACATCACCGGATTGAAGAGTCAAAACGATCCCGTCATGGAGGCGAACGTTGCAGCTTGCTATCAAAACTCCATGCTTGCAATCGCAGCTGCTGGTGGGAAAAACTTTGTCCTGGCGACAAGCTATCCCTACAACATGGCACCCGAGACGGCGAACAGCAACCGGACAGTGCTGCAGCAAGAGGTGGCCGCTGTCAACGCCGGGTTGTACGCTGTTCCTGCCGCTGTGAAGGCCTCCTTTCCAACCTCAAATACCTGGGTCATGGATATGGTGTACGTGGTGCGGGACTACGTCATGGCAAACGCACAATTGTTCTATGGCGCGGGGGCAAACATCGTCGATGCTTGTAGTGCTGGCGGAACTGCAACTGCAGCATGTCAGCAGGCAGGCCCTGACCTCTTCCTGTGGTGGGATGGCCATCGTGAGTCCGTGGTGTTCATTTTTGTGGTGCTCTGGTATAAACCTCTACTATGTTGCAGATCCAACCCGGAAAAGTCACAGCCTGTACGCGCAAGTTTTGTACTATTACCTCTCGCAGACGCCTTTCACTGGGCCCCTAGTATGAGCGATAGCGAGACGCGGAGGAGCTGACGACAGGCGTGCGATGATATTATCTCTTTCACCGGACTCATAGCGTAGTCATTTATTTACATCAATTGATCTGTTGTTGTCATGTGTTTATATGTTTTATAAATTATGAGGATCCACTCGCGTGTTAACGAGCACCGTGCCGAGGTGGTACTCGCCCATCCACTCGCCGATGCGGCACTGACACATGAAAATCAAATCCCCCACGACTTTGTCTCCATCGTCGCTTCATGGCCGACTCCAAGGACCCGGATGTCCCTCACTGGACTTCTTTGTACTCGCTGGAGCAGCTTGAATCCGCGGCCGGAATCTTTCAGGTTTACTTGGACCACCCCGAGTTTCGCAGCCACGCCCGACATTCCGAGGATGTTGCTCGTCTTTTCAGAGTCGCATCATGTGCGCTGTTCCCCGACGCGGAAGCCCGTTCCACTCGGCGTGCGCGACGAAGGAATACACGTCGGCAAGAGGACATGGAAGCTTTATCTGCGGCGGGAATACGACAGGCGCGCAAACAACGGCTTGTGAGTGATATTATCTGAACTTGAACAAAGTCATTTTGTGCCCTGACGAGTTCAAATGGTAAGGTTGGCTCCACCACCGTTGACTCTCAAGGGAAGGAAGTGAACGCAACTGAAGTAGATGGCACGGATCAGGACATCATTGGAACAACTGGGCGCAAGCGGGAGCGCTCTCCTTCACCTTCCAAAGCTGAAACGAAACGACGAAAACTCAACCGGCCTCGCCCTTGCTATGTTTGCCGAACTCAGTACTTCGAGCTGCATGGCTTCTACGATCTTCTTTGCACGGAGTGCGGTGATTTCAACTACGCAAAACGTTTCACAACGGTGGATATGGCCGGTCGCGTCTGTGTTGTTACTGGAGGCCGTGTCAAGGTATCTTTTCGAGTCGATCCTTCACCTAGTAGCGTTACAAAACCCCACCTTCCACCAAAGATAGGCTACTGTATCGCACTTAGACTTCTCCGAATGGGCGCGAGCGTGATTGTGACGACGCGATTCCCTCATGATTGCGTCATACGGTTCGCACAAGAGACTGATTACCACCACTTTTCAAATCGTCTTTTCATTATCTCTGTCGATTTCCGGGATATTACGGCTGTTCGACACCTTGCCGCGCACATCACGCAAAATTTTGATCGTTTGGATGTCCTCATCAATAATGCGGCGCAGACAATTCGGGTATGTTTATTTGTAAAGTTGTATTTGCTCACCATCTCAACAGTTTTTTTAGCGCCCACCGAAATTTTATGAGCATCTGCTTTCAATTGAATCCTGTCCACTACCTCAGCGGCTTGTGGATTCTGCGCAGATTTCTCGCATTTTTCGGTCTTCAGCAGTCCCATTGATATCAAATCTGCCACCTAATTCGAATCCCCAAACATCTGAGTCCCTTGTACCGTGCTTGGCTCCCCCAATCACCGAACAATTCGAGGAGTCCCCGATCAGCACATCAGCTCCCCTTCTTTCATGGGGGACTCCCGCCATCGCCGACTCTGTCGCCCTTTCTCAAGCCCATTTGATACGTTCGGATCACACCGACTGCACCTCGGAGATATTCCCAGAGTCTCAACTCGACCGTGATGACCAACAGGTGGATCTCCGCTCAAAAAATTCCTGGGTTCTCGAAGTGGGACAAGTCAGCACAGTCGAGTACCTTGAATGCCAGGTCATCAACTCCCATGCACCATGGGTGTTGATCTCAGATCTTCTACCACTGATGGAGCGCACGCAGCTGCCTCCAAATCGAGATATGTCTTGTGAGGGATCGACCTGTGATAAGTACATTATAAATGTCAGCGCAGCAGAGGGCCAGTTCAATCGACAAAAAACCTCTCGACACCCCCACACGAATATGGCGAAAGGTAACTGAGATTGCTTCACTGCTTCAAAATGGAAGTCTTAATTTTCGCATTTATGACTATTTAGCCGCACTTAACATGCTGACACGTACATCTGCTGCAGGGCTCGAGAAGAAACACATTTACATGTGCTCGGTTGATACGGGATGGGTCACAGATGAGCGACCAGCTCCACAACGAGAGAAGTTTAAATGGGAGGTTCCGTTGGATGAGTGGGATGGTGCTGCTCGTGTATTAGACCCTGTGATTTGTGGTATGAGTGACGGAAATGGAACCCAGTTTTCAGGCGTTTTTCTGAAAAACTACAAACCAACGGAATGGTAATGTTCCTTCTTATTTGCCTTATATGCAGTAAGTCTACCAGTTGAGGACAGTTACAAATATTTTTATGTTACATTTATTTACGTGTAAAAGGAACACCATTTTCTCATCGTAATTCACTGACGGAGACTGATTTCTGCACCAACTCAAGATCTTCTGAGTTCAGAAGTGCGGCTGACTTCTCTTGCATCACAGCGTAGTCGACCTCCAGTTTCTCGACCGTGCTTCTGGAATAAATACCCCCGTGAGCCCGTCCATATATATCCTCGAGCAATCTCTCGATCTCAATCATCTCCGCAATAAGAGTTCCCGTAGCGGCGCCCCAGGCGAACAGGCAAGTCATCTGAGCAACTGTAGTAGAGTTGTGGTCCAAGTGTTTGCGCGTTTCCGGATGCTGTCTGAGGGCACGGAGCCATTGAGACCAGGCAATCCAGGGGCGAGGTACAAAAGTGGGTGTGGGCCGCTTTGTTTCAAGAATGCCGGAGAGGATTTGAAGGTACATCACGATGGCAGAAATCTGAAAGAAAAGAAGCGTGGACGAAGGGGAAGCCATGAGTACCCCTCGGATGAAAGTTGGAGAGCGCGGAGTACCATTTCAACTTCGTGCCATTTGAAATCTTGGGTGTATTGAAGGAAGTTTGCGTCAAGCTTGTGCCCCGTCACGTTCCGCAGACTTCCGAGGAGGTCGAGGCATGATTGTACTCTATCAATCATTCCTCGTATGGCACTAACCGTACCAGAATTGTAAAAGCGAGAAATGAAGCACCACTTGTGTTTCTCACCTCCCGTTCCAAGGTCTCTCCAAATTAGGTTCTTTCTCTGAAAGCTCAAATAGCTCATTCATTCGTAAAATCTGCAATTGTGCGGCCAGATGCAGTTTGTACGTTTCTGCATGGTTCGGCTCTTCATTGACTTTTGACGTGATGGGTAAAGTCGTTGATTTTTGTGAGTGTGTGTTCGGCGAGTTCATTGGAGAGAGGAGGACATTGTGAGGGGATTCGACTTGAACTTGAGAATCAAGGTCATCCAAGAAACCAGAGGGTTCAATTTTGTTCGGTGAAGGGTGAGGAGGTGCAGCAGAAAAAAACGACTGCGCAAGACGCTCGTAGAGGATAGAGACATCATACACCGTCTGAACAAAAGTAGAATCGTATTCTTCGCATTTGGTGGGTGAAAAGCGGTTCAAAACTCTCACCTTGGCGAGTAGTTCTCGAAGAGTCGTTTTAGCAAGCGTTGGACTGTTCATCGAGCGTATGGATACCACGTCGCACGTGTAAATTGTCCTGCGTGTTACAAAACGCGACGCTTTCATCACGAACCTCCCAACCGCCATCAGCACTAGAGCCATGAGCGCCCCCGCCAGAACTTCCAAGAACCGCTCCAAAATAATGTCGCGGTTGCGAGTAGGGGCTTCGTCAAGAACCTGCAATCCAGGAAAACCGAATCAATCCTTACTTAATTGTGACTACTACGTGAAGACATTCCCCAACTCCGTCACCCACATAGAGCGGATTCACCACGTTTGTAAAAGTAATAAACGCCATTATCGCAACAACGCTTGCCCTTCCCAACAGCACATTCACCATGACGATGCAGAACGGTAACAACATCACCGCAATAACCACCCCATTTCCAGGGAGGACCGACCACCACGAAAAGTATCCCCAAACGGCGCCCAAAATCATACCGGCCGTGCGCTGTGCAGTAGCTTGCATCGTAGACCCGACCGAGGGGCTCAGGCACAGGAGGGCGGCAAAGGCTGTGTTATAGGCCTTGACGTTGAGATAGAACTAACCATGATGCTCGTGTCAGACAAATTTTTGAAATGCTGAATAACCGCCATTCGAACCGACCCACCTGGCTGGTAGCATCAAACAAAGCCAACACAGACGCCAAAAACACCGTGACTGTAACTGTGACGGCGTACGAGGTGTGGGGCGAAATAAAAAACAAATGTGACAGGTATAGCACGTCATCCACGAGCTTTCTCTCCGTTCGCCTTTCCTTGTCCCTTTCGCCACCCTGCTCCTGGGCAGAGATACCTCCAGCACCCGCAGAAGTGGCCGCACCGACATCCCCTTCAGCCACCGAGGCCAACGAGGCGTCCTTGTCCCAGTCGTTGGTTGGCGGTTTGGTGCGTTTGAAGAGCGCGACGGGCAGAAACGCCCTGGCGCGAACGCGGCGAGTGACATACAGCGTCTTCACGTACGAAGTGAGACGGTGGAGCTCGCGGGAGAATTCCGCGAGGGAAAATATGAAGAAGTGGAGAATGAGGAGCTAGTCCCGGGCACATCAAGTGGGTGGGTGAGGAATGCGAGATAAACTTCATTTGAAGACGAAAACGCACCTCGTCGTCCACTCCAGTATGCCCCAAGTCAAGTTTACTCGCGCTTTTCCTTCTCTCTCTGAAAACTTCCTCCTCCAGCTTCACCTTGGAGCCCTCAAAGGCCCTCATGGCATCTTCGAGGGCATCCTTCTCCCGGTCGAGAAAAGATTCGTCCGACAGACTCCCGTGCTGTCCTTCTTCCGTTAACCGGCCGTAAGCCTCGGGTGGTGTCCGACCGCGGACATTGTGAAAGGCCCGCTTCATCTCAAACAGCGTTGTTCCGCATGCCGACGAGAGAGCGTGCATCGAGGGTGCCAGTGGGCCCGCAAGGCGGAGAAGAGCCGACGATGTGGTGGTGCGGTGGGTGTGTTTGGCGGATGTGGCGGAATAGCTGAAAGTACCAGGTTGAAGCATGGAGGAGAACGGGAAGTGCAGCAAGCGAGTGAACTCACAGGCCACCCATATCTTGGCTGAGACGCTGGACGGCTTTAGAGACACGGCTGAGGTCGTGGGGGTCGTAGCTTTTTAATCGAGTGTGCGGTGACGATGACGTGTATTTGGTGACGATGACGTGGGTTGGGTGCACAATCAGCCTTGGGAAACGGTACCAAACAGGCCCGCGTTGAAACACCTACTACCCCCACGATAGCTCCATCCTTGCCTCCTCTCTTGCCGCCGCCAATCTTTTCACGCACGCCAGCAACCTCTCCTGGGCTTCCTTGGCCCCGGCAAATGAGACACCCTGCTCTCCCTCCAAGAGAAAGCACTCGACGTGCGCGTCCAGCGCGGCCCTCGCCGCATCGAGCGAGGCCACCACGGCGAGTTTGACCTGCCCGTTGGCAGAGTCGGGCCATAGGGTGAGCGCGCACCCGAACGAAATGAGTGCGGCGAGGAGGTAGTTGAATAAGGGGGAAAAGCAGTGCAGGACGTTGACGGACGTGATGTCCCCCCTTGCGACTTCCATGTTGACGACGAAGTTTGCCCCGGCAATGAGGGCAAAGAGGCGCAGTCTCACGGAGGCGGACCGGATCCACGAGGTGCCAAAGACAGCCAAGAGGAGGTAGACGAGCTTGATTATGGAGCCCTTGTTGGATTCTTGGAGGATGGCCGGGTTGTTTGGGTGGGAGGCCACGAGGTGGACGTTGTATGCGGCCGTTGTGGCTTCGGCGGTGAGCAGGACGAGACTCGCGAGGAGGGAGCCGGCAAGACCCGAGAAGAGAGTCGTTTCGAGGACGGCGCCGAGGGTGCGGCCGGGCTGAGGAAGAGGGGACATGGGGGAAAAGTTACCGGACCGGTTGAGTTGTAATGATGAAAGAATCAGTTCACAGTTCACGTCAAGAAAGGTATCGACCGTTGCTTAACCAACAAGCGATCAACGACGCGCAGGGCGAGGCTCGCGGCATAGGATGAGGCGGCAAGCTTCGTAGTTCCTCGTCTGTCCGTGCTGGAGTTGTACGATCACCACAACATTACTCACGTGTATGAAAATCAAAGCCAGAGGCAATCCCGCAATAAACTTTGGAAACAGATTCGCGAGTGGCTTGATGAGTACAAAGGCATAAGCAACGTATATTGCCACAATGACCCGGACGAGTCTTTGCACTTGGAGAAGGGACAGCTGGTTGAGGCGCGGGATGTACAGCGACAAGGGAACAGCGATTGACGAGAGTATTGAAAGTGCACGGCGGATGAAAGATTGGGGAGCAGAATCGGCGGACCCAAGTGCGGTGGACGGTGCTAGCATCGGATGTGATGGCGATAGTGGATGCATCGTTGGCGAGCCAGCGACGGCAGGCAAAAGCTGTGGCAAGTGTGGATTGTGTGTGATGCACTGAGATGAATTCGCCGGTTGGAATCCACAAACCAAGTGCGAAGATCCCTGGCGAAGTTTCCGATCTCGTGGGACCCCAAAGCACACGTCTTCGCACGTCTTGCGTCATATTTGCGATCCATTCTTCCGCGCGACAGAAGCGATCGGATGCGCCTTTCGTGGGATGAAAACTGAGAGATGGTACTGTTGTGAGGAGTGAGGGGACCTGTCCTTATGTTCGAGTTATCGAGGTCATTACGACGTCGCAGCCGTCATCTTTGAAAGATGGCAATAGTTCTAAATTATCCAACTACATGATTATAAGTATTTGCAGAATCAGCAGATGTTTTTTCTTGCAACATGGATCCCCATCGGGCGGCAATCAATGCTGAATAAGGAAGTAGCTCCGACAGAGAAACCAACACGTTTCCACGTCACCAGCCACGCAGAAACCACTCCACTCAGTTCCACTCCTCCTTGGCAGCCGCCACCTGCCCACCTTTCAATACCTCACCGCACCACGCCCAATCACATCCCCAACCTTTATGCTCACTCCATCCAGCGCCGGCGTCGTGGCCGCCGCAGCCCGCATCGCAGCCACGACGGACGGCGGTGGCGTGATCAAGAAATCGCGGCGCTCATCCAACGACGCTCTCATGATACGCCGCGAAAGAATAAGGGAGCCCGTTCGCGGGGGGATTACAGTATCGTCTTCGTCTTCGGTTGTGACGGGGGTCGCTTCTTGGATGATTTGAGGGGCTGGAGTGGGTGTGGGCATCGGAGTCGGTTCGCGGCTGATGGGTGGAGTCGTTGGAGTCGGCGACGGCCCAGTTAAAAGTACAGAAGGGAAGGAAGTTTGCATCATGTCTCGCCGTTCATCCAACGAGGCCCTCATGACGCGCCGAGCGAGCGCCAGTGATCCCGTTCGCGGGGGGACCACAATACCGTCGTCGTCGTCTGGTACGATGGGTGTTGGGCTGTGTAGGAAGATGGCGGTGGGTGTCGGGCTGTGTAGGAGCGGAGGAGTGGGCGTCATGTCCCGACTTATCGGTGGAGTGGGCGAGTGTGACGGCCCGGGGAAAACTGAGTAAACGGGCTGCATTTCGGGAGAGAGTGCACGAATAGGAGTCGGTGAGGCGATGCGCGAGTACAGCATAGGGTCGGGTACGGCGGACATGGGCAGTGGGGTGGGTGAGAGAAGCGGTGGGGTGCTTCCTGGAGTGGGTGAGAGGAGTGATGGCGTGCTTGTTGTGGGACGGTTCTGCAAATATGGAATGGAAATGGTGAAATGTTAGAGACCGAGAATTCATGGTGGGTCCAGGTGGTTGGAACTTGCGCTCACTCAGCGTTGACAGCGTAAGTGGAATATCACGTGTGCACATTTCCTGAATGAAAGCTCCCATTGCAGAAGCAATGCGGCCATCAGATCCCGCCAGCTTTTTCCTCCAAGTCGCCTTCCCCAAAAAAGCCTCCACAATAGTCTCATAGAAACCCACCTCAAACGAAAGCCTCGACGAGGAAAGCCTTGGCAAATCGTCCCTCCCCAAATCTCTGACAATACTCTTCCTGCGCTCCTTCTTCGCCCACATGGTGCCTCCGACAATAAACACCACCGCCACCAACGCGCCCGCAACACCTGCGCATATTCCGACGATCTGAATCGTGTGCGCATTATCATCTGATGCTACGACTGCCGTGTCTGCGGCGAGCATGGTTGACGCTGCTTGTGAAGGAGTAGGTGATGGGAACGGCGTCGTCTTGACGGAGTGAGGCACTGTGGAGCGAGGTGGGCCCGTCGCCGTGACTGCCGAGAGTGTGGGGCCCGTGTACATTGTCGACGTTGCACTCTGTTGAAACCCAGCATGAAGAGATTTATCTTGGCCGCACCGGAGAAACAAACACTCACGTTCGGACACACATCCCACCCGCGCCCGTCTGCGTCCCTGTACGGCACTCCTGCACCACACGTCGACTCGATGACATAGCACCACTATTTAGAGACAGAAGCAGAAGCATCTCTAAGCTCCGATGTTGCCACGCGCACGA
The DNA here is from genome assembly GCA_001574975.1 of Gonapodya prolifera JEL478. Classification (NCBI taxonomy): domain Eukaryota; kingdom Fungi; phylum Monoblepharomycota; class Monoblepharidomycetes; order Monoblepharidales; family Gonapodyaceae; genus Gonapodya; species Gonapodya prolifera. The sequence goes on along the minus strand of KQ965756.1, from coordinate 261,386 downwards.
ACAGTTCCCCCGGCACCGCCAAACTCACACGCCGTGGTCCGACGTACACCCCGCCGCCAAAGAAGCACAGTGAATCGCAAGCGCATCCGTTAAGCGACGGGATCGATTGCGCAGCTGTCCTTGTTATTCCTCCGATGCAGAACAGGAATGCGATCAGGGCCATCGTGGCAGTCGCAGGCACGGACCACCGCGTCCCATGCCGCAGCGTCCGCGACGGCCGGGGGAATCCGAGACCCGCCATCGTCATCGCTCGCAGTGCCGCTCGCAGAGTCCCGCCAAGGAGTGGGCGTTGTCGTTGAGCGGGCGAGCAATGCCGCCTGTGTCCTCATGTAAACAGACAACAAACAGAGGTCTCCCGCAAGGGTCCGCCCCGGGGCAGGACGCTCCGCCTGAGGTTGCGGGTGTTCCATATTGGGATAGCGACGCTGGTGCGATGAATGGTTTGCCCTGATGTCGTGCCCGGATTTGGGTAAATTGAGCACTTCATTCCTTTTTGCTGTGCACACCCGCCATCCAGGGATGAGCTGCTCCCATCCAAAATAATTGTGTTTCTATTCACCCCAAAATTAACAGTGTTTACACGATGCGACTCTCGGAAATATCGAGTATCGAAATTAGTCAATTGTCTGAACACAACAACTTTTAATCCGTTGCCATATCCCTGCACCGTCAAAACTTGTCCGCATCGACCCTTGTTTCCTTCACTACCCACAGCTACGAGACTGCCACCCTTCCTTTCGGCGCAGAGCAGTGCACCTTGTGGGAAAGCCAATCAGCTTTTTGGCTTTACAGCAATAATAAGATTCAGTCAAGTGACGCTCTCTCAGGCAACCACCAAAAAATAATGCGACCCACCATGCAGCACTGCAATACCGCGCAATTTGACATCGTGCGCACCGGTCATGCCCAGTTGGTTCATCAAACGAACGTGCCAAAGCTTAACCCAAAGCCAAAACAACGCTCTTGCCTCTTCGCCTCTCCCCCCTTCTTGGGTTTCCTCATACACCCTGTACATTGCACGGGCTCCTGACACGAACATCCCCTCACGCCCCCCCCCCCCCCCCCCCCCCCCCCCCCCCCCCCCCCCCCCCCCCCCCCCCCCCCCCCCCCTGCGCCGCATGGCCTCCAAGCGCCGCGCTCTCCAACTCGGCGTCGGGCGTCTTATCCCCCGTCGCGCCCTTTGCCAGCCCGGCATCGGGTGCGGCGTTGGTGCGCAGGGCGAGGTCGACCCCGGCTCGGATGGCCACCACGGATGTGTGGTTGCTCCTGTCCTTGTCCTTGTGCTTGAGCCTGAGCTTGGTGTCGCAATCTGTGATGAGGTGCCACAGCCGTGGCGTAGCCCTGGTCGGCGCGATTGCGCAGGATGAGCGGGCGACGGTGTCGGAGAAGGTCTTGGGGTGGTAGACTGAGAGGTGGTGCATGCAGGAGAGGAAGCTCGAGGATGTGTTCGCGCCCTGGTTGAAACTTTGGCCTGGTGTCCAGACGGTGCTGAGAGGGGGGGGGGGGGGGGGGGGGGGGGGGGGGGGGGGGGATGATATTTAGTACATGTATTTTGACAAAGAAGGACTTCGGAGCTCAGCTCACCAGAGTACCATTCATCGGCAGAGTCCCTCGACGCCGCCAGCTGCCACATCCCACACCTAATCATAAAGTCAACAAGCCTCGGAACGCTTGCGATGACTCCCGTCGTGTCCCTGTCGTTTGTGGCCAGCACACATAGCACGAAAAAGGCGTGCGGCGCTGCCGCTGCCTCTCGTTCGTGTCGAACTGGTCCTTGATCTCCTGGGGGGACACAAGTTGAGGATTTTGATCCCGCTTGCGTTGTTGCCCATACCAATGTCGCTTTTCTTTCCGTCCGCGGTGTTTGGAGCTTGGCGGGTCGATCCACTCTGCCAGGAAATCGCAGATTCCGGGTACGGCTCCCAGCGACGCCGCACGAACCAGTGTCTAGAAGTCGTCAAAATCGCGCGGAATCGCGAGGCATAGGGCTTGAATCGGCCGCATGGTCCCTCTATCGACAATTCCAAGTGAGCGTCTGTAAGGGTAGATTGGTGTTTCGACGAGCACGTCCATCAACATGGGCTTGGACCCATCCTGGCCCGGTTCGGCGTTTCTCGTGAGCATCACCAGGCTCATGATGGAGAGAAATCTCCCCGCGTCCGCGGCAGTGCGGACAAGGGATGTGAATTCGGCAACGGCATCCCGCGATGGCTCGCCCGATACATAGAGGCGCGGAGAAGTTTTTCAAAGCCTCGAAAAAAGGCAATGTCTGCACTGTGAACGCCGGGGGGGNGGGGGAGTGTGTTGGTGGGCATGTCTGCTTTGGTCGGCAGTTGTGTGGGACAATTTCTCGCAACGATTTTTCCAACTCGCTGTAGCAATGTAACAGACTCTGTTGCATGGCGGTTCGCTGCAGGTACGGTATCTCTCCTACATTGGGCGACACCCCATGAGGCAAGACGCTGCGACGGTGCGACGTCAACGTCCGCACAGAGTGAATTGCGTGTCTTTTTTGTCTTGAATTTTATCTGTGCTCGTAAGTGCAGACGTGGTTGCAGGGGCAGCCGCAGGAGCGTAAAAATCCATTTACGCGACCGGATTGGAATGTCCGCAGCGCAGCACCACGCCAACGCACCGATGAAGACGGAGAAGCGGGAGAAGCGCCAGAAGCGTGCGCAAAAGGACAAGCACGACAAGACGCTGCCAAAGTGAGCGCACGCTGGCCGATCCCGGCGCGGATTCGTCAGCAGACTCAACTCCTGCCACACAGGCCATCCGACAGATTGGCACTGCTCGAAGCACTGCTCGGCGTTCCAAGCACCAAAAAAGGTTACGGCCAATCAGGAAGCGATGATGGCTCTCGCTCCAGCTCCGGCACTCCGTCACCCCCACCGTCTCAACTGCCAGCTCTTGTCATGGGCGTACCCTACCATCCCAGCCCGTCGCCAGAGCTGACCCTGTTTCCGAGCATGGACACTGCCGGATCAGTATCGTCGTTTGTCGCTTTTTCAAAACCGATGGACCAGTCCGCATCTTTCTCTGGAGACTGGCATTTCCAGAGCACGATCACGCCAGAGTCAGACATGGAATCTTACTCCGCGATCTACGACCTCACGCCAGATACCTCCTCGCGGGCGTCGTCCTCGGAACCAGAACCAGAGCAAACCACGCTCACCCTCCAGAGTCCCAACGACATGGAGCTCTCTATCTTCGACGCTCTTCCGCCACTACCCGACGTGGAGGACTGCAATGCGCTTCTTCAAGTGTACTTCAACGTCGTCGGCCGACAGTTTCCTGTTCTGCACCCCCAGCTATTTAGCGGAACCAGGAAGCGGTCAAACGTCCCTCTCGTCCTTAGGTGGGCCTCTTCATTTTCTCCATAAAAGCGAAACGCGTTCGCTCTTTTCTCTCCACCAACCTCACTCACCCCACTCCACTCCTCCACTCAGCATGATGTCCATCGCCTGCCGCTTCCACCCCTCGAAGCACTTTCGGCAAACCCACCAACCCACGCTCTCCTTCTACAGCTCCCAGCTGCTCCCCATCGCGGCCTCGCAACAAGTCGACGTCGAGTACGTCCAGACCCTGTTCCACCTCGCCATGGCGCACCTGTCGGTCAAGTCCAAACAGGGCACCGTCGTCGCGTTGGAAATGACCGTGGCCGGGCTCAGAGATATCATCACGAAAGATCCCGCGCTGAGTACGACGCCGGGCAGACCGGGAGACCAGGGCAAAACACTGGCGCAGTGGATGGCCGAGGATGAAGCCCGCAGGACAGCGTGGTACATTGCGTGGCTCGGCCAGGCCATGCGAGGGAGTTCCGACGGGAGGCACGACTTTGCAGTCCTGGGCGCTGTCGAGGACGTACCATTGTAAGTGGTCCAACACCCCACACCGCAACGGGCTTTCCTTTTTCATGTTCGGTGGATGGTCCAAGCGATACTGACATGGCGCATTTTTTTCACTTAGACCAACGGGTGACTTTCTATGGCAGACCCCACTGGGAGGCGTGTCGGAGAGCGTCGGGTTATCTCCCGAATGGTCTGAACCTCTCACGCTTCGAACCTTTTTCGACACTGCCCTGTGGCCCATCGAGATGCCGCCAAAAGCTCCGGTGGGGTTCACATCCTTTGAGATTGCCCTGACGGTGTACTGCGCTGATAAAGTTGATAAATATGTGAGTTGTTGCGTGGCTCTCGTCCAATTCCGCTTCCACTTACGGATGTTTTCACAAACCCGAACACTCGCACACCTTCCAGAGGAGATTCTGCGCCAAGAACGGCATCAGCACACCCCCGCGCTCCCCCATCGTCGAAAAGCTGTCGACCATGTACAGCACCACAACCCTGCACGAGGTCTCCTCCGCCATGACCACCCTCGACCCGCGCGACCGCGCCCACATCATGGCGAACCAAATCACCTACCTCCTCACCATCTGGCACGCCCGCTTACACGTGCTTCTCGGCGTTCCACCCCCGCCGACATGCGCCTCGTTCGAGTCCATCCCCGCAACCACCATCGAGCACGACATCCACCCCGTCCTCCTGCAATCCCCGGAGGCCCTCGCGATGCTGCTTCTGTACCACTTGATGTGGTCTTACTTGACCTCCCCGATACACCCCGAGTCGCAGCACTGGGAGTACACGGCTCGCAATTTCGACCAGGAGTCAGCCGCGGGACGAGATGGCCGCGGCAGCAGCAGTAGCGCGCAGGGGAAGCGCGGGAAAGTGACGCGGCTACTGGCTGACATTCTGCTGTATGGCGACGAGGACACGTCGGGCCCGCCGTGGTACATTGCCGAGTGGATGACGCACCCGGCCATGGCTGTGTGTGTCGGACATACGAATATGGCGGTCAAGGTAGCAAGGAGTCTGTTGGAGATTCATGGAGAAGAGAGGTTGCGAGGGGTCGTCAAGTCGGCAGGAATCATGAATCGTGAGTGGTGCTTTCAGCTGGAATCACACTTGATTGGCAAAAAATTGAAATTGACCGCGTTCAACTGCTGTTGTGATATTCAACCTGTCTTGCGATGCTCGTACCCACCAGCGTTTACTCTCGTTATTCCATACTTAGTCATCATGAAGGAAATGCTGCGAGTGTCCAAACCAGAGGTCGGCAATATTCAAACATCGCCAGAGCAATTCAAAAATGGAACCGGTACCTACGAGACCTTTCTCAAATTGATGGAGCTCCAATTGCATGAGGTCATTGGTATTTTCGGGCACTTGAGAATAAAATGGAAGAAGGGATACGGTGAGTGCTCTTTGCTTTTATGGCCAATCTGCATACCTCACTAGAATGTCCAATCAATTCTTGGTTTTGGTCCCCTTTTATTTTTGCGTATTACTTCCGTTTTAGTCGTCGAAACACTCCTTCAAAGCCTCCTCGCAGAGGTGATGGCGTCGAAATCTGTCGCGGAACTCGACGGACGGTGGCAAAACGTGTTATCGGCGATTGACCAGTTGCATTGGAATCTCAAGCAGCAACACCCCAATGAACCAATGACGAAACTTATGGAACGTGGACTGGACTTTATGTAGACTTTGTTTGTCGTTTTTTCCAGCGAGGCGCGGCCTTTAGACTCCACTCGTTTGCGTTGGTTACGCTGCATTGTCGTAGAATGGATATAATTTGCGCATTGTTTTAACCCATGTAGAAGATTTTTTTTTTCGAGATAATAATATTCTCTCATCTCCCTTGCAACCTACCAACAAACATTCGTGTGGGTGTGTGGCAATTCAGTATCGAAACAACAAATATCCTAACTGATGTAGATTAGTTGTTGAGCCCTTGGGCTCCGAGGTGGGGAGTGGCTATATTCAATCAAATATTCATAGCGCAAAACTATTCGTGAAAACCATTGACATAAGTGAGAAGAACTACAACTTTGCACAAATGGAGATCCACTGGTTGTGTTGACCATTGCTATGACCAGTTGAAATGATCCTTTCTTGTTTGTTTCTAACATATCAGATGTTTTGAGTCTGCTCACAAAATGTAGAATACCTCTGATACCATGTCTAATCATCCTATCAGTCCTATTAAATTTCTCGTCGTACTAAATGTCGTTCCCCCACAGTCCTCCCTCTACTTTTCGCTCACTGCAAGTCAAGAGTTCGCAAGAAAATCCCCCGACACCTCAGTTCACAGGTGTTAGAGCACCTGTCCGTTTTGCTTGTTTCGCCATCTTTTTCTGCATTTTCCTTGCCTCTCGCTCCTTCTTGTCAGCAAAAACGGACCACTTCCAGTCACCTCGTCCCATCTCCCTCAAACGATTCCAAGCTTCGGTATCTCCCCGTTGCGCCGCCTCCTTGTACCATGCAACAGCCGCTTCGACATCCTCCTTTACTCCAATTCCATTATCGTAAAAGTATCCCAACGCAAACATTCCTCGTGGCAAGCCCTGTTCAGCAGCCAAGACGGCATACTGTAGTGCCAAAGTGTCGGACTGGGGTAGTGTGAATGTTTGTGGTTTCGGCGGCAGCCGAACCTCTCCATTCATGTCCGTCATCGCAAGACCACCTCTGCTTCCGGCCATCTGCGCCCCGAGAGATGTTGTTCTCGGCACCACTGGCGCGACTTCGTCGTCGCTATCGCTGTCGTCACTATCTTCATTTGGACGTCGTTTGGTGAGCACCGTTTCGACCTTGTCTTCGGCGTGTTCACTGGGGTATCCAGCCAGGTATAATCCAGACATCTCGAGCGCAGCTTCCGCATGCCCCATCGCCGCTGCGAGAGCGTAGTGGTGGACAGCAAGATCTTGACGAACAGTATTGGAGAGATGACCGGTTTCGAAACATCGGCCCAGCCTTGGGAGAAAAGAGGGCAGCGAAAATTCGTCATACAATGGATTGTTTGGTTGCGCTTGCAGGGCGAAACCCACCTGAAATGCGCTTCTGGATCCCCCAAATCAGACCCCTTGAGCAACAGTCCAAACGCATAGCTTTCATCCCGGATGACAACTCCATTTTTCAAGCCCTCGCTATAACATCTCGCAAGTTCGACACATGCGTTCGGGAAGCGGTCGTTCGCATATGAGACAGCCAAAGTCAGCCACTTGATGGCATCCCTCGGGTTTTTGGTGGCACCGAGTTCGCCACGGAGAAGGGCTTGAGCGAGGCGGGTCATGGCGCCTGGATGGTTCAAAGCGCCAGCCTTGCGATAGAGTTGAAGCGCACGCTGGCCAGATCGCGTTGCGCCAAGACCACGTTCAGCGCAGAGCGCCCTGAAACGAGTGACGCGAAAACAAACGATAGTTAGAGTCGGTGGGATCATCGATCTCTCTGATGTACTCGAAAAAATAAATCAACTCACGAGTTGTAAATTGCATCGGCGTGGTTCCTCTTTCCCGCCATGAGCCACAATTCGTTGGCCCTCGCATACTGCGGCTTCCAAACTTCGGGATTACCAGTCTTGTCCCTCTTGCGGCAGTTGTCTGGCAGACCGCTGACATACAGATTACCCATAGTGTACTGGGCTCGAGGATTGTACTTCTTGTACGCCAGTTTGCGCATGATGGCGACAACTTCCAAACCCAGGTTGACAGCACGGTCGGGGTAATCCGGAGGCGGTGGAGGCAAAAGAACGAGATGGTCCAACAAGAACTCAAGTACTTCGAACTGAACAGAACACGGGTTTTATAGAATGGTCATCCAAACTAACAAAAAAATAAATGGTTCTCACCTTTTCCTCTTCATCGGCCGTCGCCTTGGCCCACGCCAATGCCCTGTCCGCCTCGTCGTACGAAATTGCCATCGTCCTTTCCACAACTGCTTCGATATCTTTGACCAACACCACTTGAACGCCCCGGACGCTGGTCTCGTCCTTGTCTGAGGAGGACGAGGATCCGTCCCTTCTCCTGGGCACGCCGAACCCATCATCCTCCGTTTCGGACCCATCCCCAAACGCCCCAAAGAACCCCCTGGTGGGCGGAGGTAATGGGGATCCACCGTCGTCGGAGGCCTGTTGGAGCTGCTGCATGGCGACCTTGAAAGTTGCGTGCCGCGACGATATCCTGGCCGGGGGGGCCGTAATCGTGGGCACCCCAGTCGGCTGCCCCTGTTGCTGCAGTCCCACGTTGGGCAAAGGAGCACCCACGGCCTTCCTCCTTAACGAATGATTCCGGGCCGGAGGGGCCGCGACAACAGACTGCACTGTACCTGGTGCTGGAATGGAGTTGTACGCGGGCACCTTGGGTTGGGGGACATCCACAGCCGGCGGGGCCAACTGTGCACTGGGTACCATGCCACCTCCCATACCTTCCGAGTACGATTCCGCCCGGGAGTGCACCCTGCCAGCAATGTTGAGCGATCCGTTCGATTGGTACATGGGCACGGGGGAGGGAGACGCAGGTTTGTACCCTGAGGCGGAGTTTGGTCGTTCGTGTGGGAGGCTTGGTACTGGTGATGCCGTGCCGAACTGGTTACTCGGTCCTGGCACCATTCCGAGCATAGTTTGCACCCTCCTGTACGATTGCTTCTGGCTGGAGACTCCATGCAGCTCGCCCGGCATACTCGCGAACTGGTGCTTAGACCGCCCCCACTTTGTCCACTTGCGGTTGGGATCAGACAGAGAACCGGTGTCAGAGCCGGTGGGACTTGGAGGCCGCTGTGAAGACGACTCCCACGCCGAATCATAGCCGTAAACTGAGCTTGCCCCTCCACCACCGAACACGGGTGTTCCGGCTCCGCTCCGATTCTGCCATCCAGCAATCCTTGGATCCTCGAACTGGCCGTGCCCTGGGTGCATGGGTGAGTATCCCGGTACTGGGGTCTGGTATCCAGATTCGTAGGCCGCGGCTGCCTGATGCATCATCTGCTGGTGTTGCATTGGAATCGGGGATGGAAAATATCCATGAGAGTGGTACTGTGGCACAGGGCTACTAGCGTAATTGGAGTTCTGACTGGAGACACGCCCAGCATGCGCCAGGGTTCCAGGTGCCCACTTTGGCGGGATCACCATTGAAGGCTGTTGGAGTTGTTGTTGAGGCTGCATTTGGGGTGGCATCTGGGACTGCATTTGGGGTGGCATCTGGGGTTGCATCTGCGGCTGCGGCTGTGTTTGCGGCTGCTGCGATTGTGAGCTGTGCGACTGAACGGGAGCCGCAGGGAACTGCTGCTGCTGCTGTCCGCCCTGAACTTCAACCGGGCCACTGCCTTGCTGCCCCAATACACCGGAACCAACATTACTCCATCCATCATCTGATACTTCGTCTCCAATCCCTCCAACATTCTCAGGCAGAGGGGGCGGTGGTGGTCGGCCGGATGTCGAATTTGATGACGCCGTAGGCCGGGCAGGAAGCCTTTGGGATGAATCCAGCGCAGGGCGTCCGCTTCCTCCTACCGCTGCGACGACAGGTGACGGTGGAGCTTGCGAAAAGTTGCCCGAGAGTCTCCTGGTCGCCATGGCGGATGACTGCGGGGCCTGCCCTATCTGACCCGATGGTCTCCTCGCCCCGACTGCATTTAGAAGCGGCGACGATGGATCCGCGAGCATCCCGTTGGCCCCAACGGCGGCCATGACGGGCGACGCAGCGGCGACTTGGGAGAAGTTCCCCGACAGCCTGCGTGACGCCATGACGGGTGACGGGGGGGCCTGCGGGGCAAACTGCCCCGACAAGCGTCTCTGCCCTCCCGACAAGTCCAATTCGGACCTCCTCCGCTCTATGCCTGACCCTCCTCCGGCAGACGCTACGTTGCCACTCCCAGAACGTGTCACGCCGTTAACAACGGGGGCTTCTGTCTTACCGCCCAAAACAGTCCTTTTGAGCCTCACACTTCCTGTAGCGGTGATCTCCATTCCGCTTACAGACCCTACCGGACTCGCGGGAGGACGGCCCTGGTCGTCGAATGAGGACGAGCGGCGGTGGGGTGACGACACGGGTGAAGACAACGAGGTCAGCGTCACCGGGGGAAGGGTGGGACTTTGCGGAGGCGTATAGGTAGCATAAGGGAGCCGCGAGGCGGGTGCTTGAGTTACAGGACTGGGATCTGCCTGTTGCATGGGAGCCGGGCCCGCAGGTGGTGAGAACACTCCCGACAGGCGCCGTGGCGATGTGGGCTGCATGACTGGACTCGGAGGGGCCTGTGTGGGCTGCACCGGCGGCGGATTGAACACTCCGGACAACCTCTTCACCGCCGCCGCCTGCATCGCCGGACTCTGTGGCGCCTGTGGCTGAACAAGGGGAAGGGGCGGGCTCCACACACCCGACAACCTCTTCTGCGCCTGCCCCTGCTGTTCCTGCCCATTCATATCCACCGCAGGGGGGACGAAAACACCCGACAGTCTCTTCGCCGCACTCGAACCCGAGGGCGATGTTGGGGGCGGCGGCCGACCCGAGGGGCCGAGCGATGAGGGCTGCGATTGACCAATAACACGAGAGTCGGCAGATTGCCATGTGCGGGGTGCGGAGGGGAACGAAAGTGGGTCCAGGCGGGGTGCTTCGGTGGTGGGGGTGGGGGGTTGCTGCAGACGGGGTTGTGGTTTGGCGCGGGATTTGGTTTTGGGGGGTGGGCGGTTACAGGGGGAAGGGGGGGAAGGCACAAGTGGAATACACATGAGGATCAAAACCAACACCATCCAACCGCACATCCCAACTCACCTGTTCCCTTTTCAACGTGCCTCCCTTCCGCCTGACCGGCGGGCTTGGCGCGTCTGGATCTCCCATCGCCATTCCACCACCACTGCCGCCACTCCCGCGACTCCCCACGCTGGCCTCGGACCCCGCGGCCCCGACGGCGCGCAGCGCGGGGGAAGGAGGGGACGAGACGTGCGACGCGAGCAGGTCTGCCGCACGGCGCGACGCCGACGGTTGTGCCTGAGCTTGTACTGGTGTCGCTGAGGGGTAGGGTGCAGTTGGGGGTGGCGAGTACGCTTCAACCGGTGAAGGTGCAGCTGCCGCCTGGGCAGCCTGTGACGCCGACGCGGAACTCCCTCCCACAGACCCCGCCAAAATCCGTGCCGCCAGCCCCACTTTCCTACTGGGTGTGGGGTTATCCTTGGTCGGGGTCGGCGACGAAGGCGGGGGCGATGTAGGCGGCGGTGAGGTGGGAGCCATGAGGTCGGGCGAGGGCGAAAGTGGCGCGGCTGAGCGGATGGAGTCTGTGCGTGCGCGGGGAACCACGACGGGGGGCGCAGGCGCGGGAGCGGGCGCGGGAGCTTGTGCGTTGGACGACCCCGGCAACACGCCCCGAAACGATCCCATCCTCCCAATCCGTCTCGAATCGGCCCTCGGCGGCGGAGGAGGCGCGGCGGGCGAAGTATCTTGCGGTGGCGGGGGCAGGCCCCGGGGTGGCGTGCTCGGCGGAGACGATGACGACGAGGAGGTGGATGTGGACTCGTGCGACGAGGACGCCGACGCTCCAAGGTTGCGCGGCAAGGACGCCGACGAGGTCGGTACAGCTGCAGGTGCGGGTGCGCCTCCACGCGGCGCTTTGCGGAACAAGCCGGCGAGGGAGGCCGTGCGGGCGGGGCGGGATACCGGGGTGAGTGCGGGGGCGGTGGGGGTTGTGGGTGTGGTTGGCGCGGGGGTGGGGGCGGGGGCGGGAGCGGGAGCGGCTGCAGCCGCCACCTGGGGGGGTGCATACGCTTGCGCCGGCAGTGGAACCTGCTGCGGGGCCTGTGGTGGAGCCTGACCCCCCCACGCGCCCCTCACAGGCGGTGGTGGCGGGCGTCCGCTGGGTGTGTGCGCTGGCGCTTGTGCTTGTGCTTGCGGTTGCACTTGAGACTGCTGATGCTGCGGTTGTGCGTGGGCCTGGTGCTGGTGCTGGGTGTGCGCGTGGGGTTGGTGTTCGTGCTGCCCGAGCGGTTGGCTGTGGTGTTGGGCATGACTCTGCGGCTGAGAATACCCCTGCCCCTGCCCCTGCGCCTGGTGCTGCACCTGCCCTTGGGCGTACATATTCGCAAACGCGTCCTTTGGCGGCACGGGCGCCGGGTGTCGTCTCGGCGGCAGCTCGGGCCCACTTGCGCTGCCACTCCCGTCTGTTGCCGCACCCGCACCGGGGCTCGGAACCTGGGGCGCTTGCGAAAACGACCCAGCGGCCTGTACACCTCGTCGCGGTGGTAACGACGGCGGGTGTCCGTGTGCGTCACCCGAGCCTGAACCGGAACCCGAATCGGCCATGGAAGCGAAATTGGGCAACGTGTCGTCCAACGAGGGGCCGTCGGATAACTGCACCGGCACTCTCTGCCCTGCTCCCTGCCCCGCGACCGCTCCACCCCACCCAACGCCCGCCCCGGCGCCCTCCACCCCGGAATTCCGTTTCCACCGTGGAGGAAGCGTGGGCGCGGGGCGGGCGGGTTCGTCGGGTGAGTCGGCGTCGGCGTCGGAGTCGAAGGGGAGGTAGGATGTGTTGGGGAGGGAGGGGGAGGGGTGGGTGGGCTGTTTGTGTGGGGGCGGGGGGTAGAAGTGCGTGGGTGAAGGGGGGACGGGGGAGCGGAGACGAGAGGAGGAGAGGAATTGAAAGAAAAGGTGTTGAAGACAGAATAAAACAATTTTTGGGCAAAGAAAGAAGAGAAGAAAAGAAAAGACAGGAGTTCAAGCAGGACCGAGGAATATGGAGAGAAGAGGTGGAAAAGAGTGGAGGTGAAATCGGGTGAGAAAAAGTGTCGAAACGGACGTGGAGGAAGACGAAAACGGGTGGTAGGAAAAGAATAGAGAAGAGAAGAATGAGGAAGGGGACGGCACAACGAGGTACAAAAACAAAAAATGAATTAAGTTAAAGAAAGTGAAAGAAATTGGCAAACGTAAGCAAACCACCCAACAGTCTTGAAAAGCGCGCACATACAACGTACCGTGCTCGCCATTCCACCCGGGATCGGCACGCCCGTCACCACCGTCATTCCACCCTGCGCCTGCGCCTGCGCCGACGACCCTCGTCTGCTCCCTGGCGCTGTACCATTCTGTGGCAATCCCACATACCCAATGCTCATGCTCGTGCTCGTGCTGGGCCCAGTCCCACCGTGCGGCACCGGCACGGCACCTCCATTCGGGTTAAAAACGCCATGCACGACGTCCCCCACCACATCATACCCCCTACTCTCTCTCGCGGCACTCCAGGCCTCTCGTCTCGCTTCCTCCGTCAGCCTCTTTGCCCCGCCCACAAGGCGATCCAGTTCCTCCTGCCGCGCGGGGAGGAGCTGCACGGTTGAGGTGTCGGACGCGGCTTTGAGTACGGGGGATTGGGCCGGGTCGTACAGCGGGATTGTGGGGGGGAGTAAGGGGGGTGCGAATCGGGGGGAGGATGAGGGCGAGGAGGAGGTGGAGTGGGAGTAGGAGTAGGTGGGGATGCGGGGCGGGATGGGTTGGGATGGGAGTGGGAGTGGGGGTTGGTGGTGGGCGGGCGTGTGGTGGGTGGTGTGGTGGGATTGGGATGGGTGTGACGACGAGAGTGGGGATGCCGATGGCATGGATAACGAGAGGGGGATGGGATGCGCTCCGGGCGGGTGGGCGTGTGCGTGTGACGAGTGGTATTGCTGCATCTGCGTCTGCTGCGGCGTGGGCTGTGTCTGTGCGCTTGACTGCGAGCTCGACGACTTGTGCCTGCTGTACCAGCGTGGCGGGGGCGCGAAGTCCGGCGGCTGCTGCACGGGGTTATCCGACGCGGGGCCAGACAGGGCGTCGTAGGAGACAGACATCTGCTGCGGCGGGGGCTGGGCCGGCTGCTGGGGTGCGTGTGCGGGCGGGGCAGCAAGCGGAGGAGACGTGGGCGTGGGCGAAGGCACGTTGGACGCGGACACGTTTGACAGCGCGCGAGTGAGTGCGCCCGCGCGGAAGAATGAGCGACCGCCCACGCGCGGCTGCTCTGCGGTCAGCATGGTCTGCGTGGGAGTGGAGGGGTTGCCGGTGTCTGCGTCTGCCTGCGTGCGACTGCCTGTCACCCGGCATCTGTCAGTGCCACGCCCCCAATCAATTCCGCACTCCCGCACCCGCGCTCACCTGTTTTGTCTGTCCCTGTCCTGTCTGTCCTCACTCTCCTCTGCCTCTCCGTCTGCTTGTCTGCGTAGCCTCGCTCTCCTCCCTTCTCGCTCTCTCTCTCTCTCTCTCTCTCTTCTCTGCTCGCTGTCTCCAATTCCTGTCTCCTGTCTCCTATTCTTCCTGTCTTCCTGTTTCCTGCTTCTGCTCTCACAACGTGCAGTCCATCCAAGTGCCCTGAGGCTGACTCTCCTGCGGCCGCATCCGTTCCGCATCTTCCCTTTTTTTTTCCTTTGCTTGGGGTTTGCCCGCTCAAAAGTATGACTTGCCTGTTTAGGAAACCAATGCCATCCTCACCCGTCACGTGCCCTCCTGCGTCCCTGAGTCGGCGGATGCGAATCTATGCTATGTATATTGCCCCTCTTGCCATAAGTCGCCTTTGCAGACCGTTGAACCTCCCGCCCTCCGACATTCAAGCACACCGACCACCAGTGACGTCGCTGCCTGAGAACCTTCCCACCACGGAATTGCTACCAATCATAGTTTAGACATCTCTGTCACAATTAAAATCTCCGTACAGCATTCAACGCCGATATCCGCCGATTCATAACCAACACCCATCCTCGACGCCCGCTCATCATCACCTTACTCTCATATACAAATCCTCCAGAAAATCTCCCCTCCATCTGCTGTTCCTCCCATCTTCGCCAAACCCGCCATCTCTCGTATCTCGCCGCGCCCAAACTCAACCAACGCATCGCACTCCTTCCTCCCCTTCACCGTCCGACCCCGCCACCAAAGCCTCGCGTCCACCGATCGCCAATACTCAGTCTCTCCCAATGCTATGTGCCGGACTCGAGTTTCATCCACCACGCCAGGCCCAGCACGCCGTCCTCCGTGTCGCGCGTTATCTAACCACCCCCTTTCTCTGCCCTCCCCTCCCTGCACCTCCCACAGCTCTCAATAACTCCAATTCCAATATCACAAATAAAAATAAAAAAGTTTCATCGCTACAGTCCCAATCCCACGTCGTACAGCCCGCACTTGCAAAGTTTCTGCTCGTCGCAGATTTTTTTTTTTTTTGATTGGGTTATGTGTGTTGTTTACTTCATTTTGCTGTCGGTTGTGATGAAATCAAGAATCTCGTGAAACCACACACCACCCTCCGTTCTGTGTTGCCCCACACGTCCCACCTCCCACCTCCAACCTCCCATCACTTAACGTGCCCGCTGAGCATCTTGACCTTGCTTATCTTTTGGACGCACCCCACGTCCCCCGGCCTGCTCTCAAGCTTGAGGCTTCAGCCCGCTACGTGGCTTGTGTCAATGTCGATGTGCACATCCAGTCTAGGTGTCCCACACGCATCACCTGGGACATTTTCACTCCGGCACACCCACGCTTTGCTGCCCCTACTATTGCTCTTTTTGGACGCTTCCAGCGCAGAAAACCCTTCCATTCGGGCAGTTCTTTGCCGCAGCGGTGACGTCAACATACACCGTTCTTGGGTCGCCACTTCCGTGGTGGAAACGACGTGCCGCACACTTGCCTCACCTGCTGCTTTGTCATTCTATTCTTAACCCCCGGGAGCCGCTTGTACGCGCGGGGTGTCTTAAAGACCGTGTCATCGCGACCGGTGAGACATACCCACTCGCCTCTTCCCCCTTTTGTTGGACGTCACCTCGCATGTACTCAATCTTGTGCTTCATGGTGACGTCAATGAATTTTCTGGTTCCTGTTCCGTACCGCTGGGCGATTTGCACTCGTGTGTACCCTTTTTGACGCACCCACTCTTCTCTTGCTTTCATTTTTGGTCGTTAGCTCGTGTGGATCTGCCCCAGGCTAACTTGGCACAGCACATGGTAGCGCCAGCACATGGTAGCGCCAGGTTGGTACCATAGTCCATCACGTGTCGCGTGTTCCGTAACTAAGCCGACTACCGCGCGTTTTCCCCAGCTGCAAATTGGACTCTTGCCTCTATTTTGGGCGTTTAACTGTCACGCCAGCTTGCGCCTAGTGCCCGGCTGGTCTTGTGCGGTGACGTCAAGAGGCCGCTGTTGATGATATGATGTCAACAGTCGACAGTCCACACCCACCATGCGAACTCAACGTGAGCTGATCTGCTTTTATTTTTTGGACGCCGCACGCTGATTTGGGACGTATCCTGACGGTGTCTGGCGGCCTTGCTTCGCAGTGGTGTCACTTGTGTAGCAAGACGTCTGCAAATGTGCAACTGCCCTTACTTAAAATGCGGGCGCTCATGTTTATTTTCGGCGCTCCAAGCTCGCTGGAGACACTTCTGAGTGTCCAAAGGCTTGCGCGTTGACGTCAACTGTGTCCCACTGAGCCACACCGCTCAACGAATGGCTAGCTTGACACCACTTTTTGGACACAGTACGCAGCTGTCTTTAAGTAGACAGGCCAATCTCGCAATGCCGTCATCCAAGTTTGTGATTGCTGCATTCGCCACGGAGGGGATCCAGGAACCACTCCCCGCTTGGACTGTACGCCCATCTCTTGCTGTTGGATGTCCCACCTTTTCTACACCACACCGCCAGCGTGCCACTGCCCACTGCCCACAAGTAACCATCCCAAAATAAATTTGGACACGCCTCCGGGCACTCCTCATAGAAATCTGCTCGGGTGCCGTCATTGTTTTTGATTCGCTTCGCTAATGCTGCGTGGAGGCAGATACTTTCAGTTCAGTGTTCCTTCTCACGGGCAGCTCTGGGCACCATCTGCCTTTGATTATTTGCTTGTGTTTTTGGTCTCGCTGCTACGGGGACAGTGCCAAAGAGGTAAACGTTGGTTGAGTCACCACTGTTGCTCACAACAGGAGGAATTGGTCACGCACGCATCACACTTGGAGCATCCTTGCTGCGCTGTACTGCTTCTCATCTTTTTGGACGGTCCCAGCGCAGGATAGTTCCCCTTTGCCGCGGGTTCTTTGGGCGGAGTGACGTCAACTCCTTCTTCAAGTCAGCTGTTCCGTCGCGGAAACAACTCACCACACAGTTGCATCACCTGCTGCTTGACCACTTTTGCTCGTCATCGGTAATGTCAACGAGCGCTACGCCTTTGTAACCGCTACGGGTGCGATCCGTGGATTGGTTGGCCTGTTATAGAAGACCAACACTCAGCCTCCCCAATTTCGACGCGCCCCGCACGACTCCCTCTCTGGAGTCCGCGCAGGCGCCGTCACTGTTCGCGCGGGTAAACCGGCAGAGGCCGACATGGACACTGAGAGCTCCAATTCTGCAGTCCTACTCGCGGGCAAGTCAGGGCCCCCTCAGCCTTTTCTCGTGGGCACTCTTTTTTGACGCTACCTGCCGTTGCCGTGCCAGAAACGGCCACCCCGCGTGGGTTGTGTCAGACAACTCCGCACCGCATAGAGCGCCATCGGAGCCTTTGAACCACCGACACACGCCGCGGGATATTCATCCACGGCACGCTGCTATTTGCTTTTGCCCTTTTTGGACGCTCCCAGTGCAGGAAGCCCGCCCTTTCGGAGGGCTATTTTGCTGTGGTGACGGCAACCCCTTTTCGGGTCAGGTGTGTGGCGGAAACCATCTGCCACTTAACCACTTCTTGCTCCAAACCCAGAACCGCAACGTCACAAAACCGTGTCATCAAACGGGGTGACTTGTCTCAGCATTTGAGAGCATGTATCTGCCCCTGGAGTTCTTTGCGGGCAGGGTGATGTCAAAAAACAAAGACGCAAAAAGGACATGCTGCTGCCTAGTAGCTTAGGTCGACTTTTGCACCTTTGCCCCACCTGCCACTTGGACTGTTACTTTTCGCAACGTTTTCTCGCCCCGCTCGTGCACCCCTTTGGTATCTGGATGGGTTCGTGGTGTTGATCTTTCAGTTCCTCCACAATGGACTGCCGCGCAGTTGGGCAGTCTTTAACTGGCAACCTTTTTTACGACGGCGCCATGTAAAATCATCAGGACTCCCCTTCCAATGGACGTGGCGGGTACTCCACGCGTTTCTGCTCCGCTTGAACTGTCGGTGCTCATGTTTACTTTAGGCGTTCCAAGCTCACTTAAGACTCTTCTGGAGTGTCCAAAAGCTTGCGCGGTGACGTCAAGTTGTCGTCTGGGACTGCAGGGACGAAGGCAAGCCATCCGTAGCCCCCGGTAACTGGACGCTGCAAGCATCTGCCCCAGCTTTGCAATGCCGCAATCCGATTTCTTAGCTCTACACTCACCGTGGAGGGGACCACGCCCCCATTGAACTGCACATGAGGTCCCACCAGGTGACAAGCATTTTGCGCAACACACCCCCACCTTGACACTAACCACACGCACTTATCGCAAAAAAGTTTTGCTTACACCTCTCGCACTCCTCATAGAGCTCCGCGCTGGCTCCGTCATCATTTTTGACCTCTTCTGGTGCATCCATTTCCTCTCCGGCAGTCTGGGCACCATCTGCCTCTTGCGCTCATCCATTCGTTTTGGACACAGCCCCTGTAGGGACTCCGCCAGAGATTGCTTCACGTTGGTGTGTCATATCAATCATTTGCGAAATATGGTCCAGCAGGTACAAGGACGGCATGACCACACACTGCCACGGGACATTTGCCAACGCCGCATACGCTTTTTTGGACGTCACCTCGCGTATGTATATCCACCCCCTGGGCCCATTGGTGTGAAGGATGGCGCAAACAGATTCACAGCCCAACAGATGTTCCGAAGCTGGGGACGGTCATCGATTTCAATGCCGGCCGCTTGAGCCGCTATTTTTTGTGATACAACTCACGCCACTCCCAGATCCCCCTGGCGTCAGGCTGGGTTCGTTATGTTGACGTCAATCATTTACCTCTGTAGAGTGTGTCGAGAGTCGACAGTCAACGTCCCCCACGTGATCCTGTTGTGAGAAATTTTCTTCTATTTTTTGACGCCACTTGCGCGGTTGGGCCCTCTCCAACTGATGGCCTGGTTCACGGTGGTGCAAACTGAGACACGGTATTCACGGCAGAACTCCACGAGCCACTGCCCTGCTTGGACTGTCGGCACTCATGGTTACTTTTAAACGTTCCAAGCGTGCTGAAAACATTTTGACTCTCACCGGTGATGTTAACTTGGGCGTCATGCGTCCTCTGAGTTGTTGATATGGGCTTGCTGTTCTAACAGAAGCCGCGGTCTCTTGCAATACGATCCACGATTCAGGCTTTCTTTCTCCAGCATTTTGAGCCGCAATCAACACGAGTAAACCCTCGAAGTACAGTCAACGTGGTGTGACATTATCACTGCGCCGTCTTCCTTAATGAACGACAGAGAATCCGCTCTGACCACACAACCAACCCGCATTTCCACCTTGCCCGCCTGCACTTCGTTGTCACACACCAGTTTTAGACGCACGCCTTTTAAGCTACCCCAGCCAGGCACTGTATCGAGCAGTGACGTCACGCCGAGAATGTGGTACTCAAGGTTTGCCGAGGTGGATATTCTCGGCGCAAACCCCGTTCACACCTGCGCCGCCTTCGTCCACTTTTAGACGTCTTCGAGACTACTGTCGCAGCAGAGTGCCGCACGTGGAATGATGTCAATTCGTACACGATTTGAGCTTCAGTGTTTTTGGGAATTGTCGCTCCCCACAAATGAGCCGCCTTTTGACATCTCGTCACTTTTTGCTTCTCGGACGTTAACCGGCAACCGCAATGCATGACACTAGACTGGAATGAGAAGTGTATTGAATTCAATGAAACAAATCGGCTATTCTGGGAATTCGGGCTGTCTAAAATTTAGCTCATTCT
This sequence comes from Gonapodya prolifera JEL478, assembly GCA_001574975.1. NCBI lineage: Eukaryota > Fungi > Monoblepharomycota > Monoblepharidomycetes > Monoblepharidales > Gonapodyaceae > Gonapodya > Gonapodya prolifera. The sequence goes on along the minus strand of KQ965756.1, from coordinate 241,719 downwards.
GTGCTGTGCCGATCAACGTCCTGCATCTATCAGAGCAAAAGTGATCAAAAACACGTCAAGAATCCAAAAAGGAGAACCCAAAACTCACGCCCCCACGGGTCCACTTCCTGCGACCGCTTAATCGCCGCCCTGGTGGCGTCATCAATGTCCTCCGTAGGCAACCCCAAAACATCGTTGATGGTCGTGTGACTCTTCAGGAAGTTGCCCGATCCATCAGGGTACATTGCGCGCGCGTACAGTGCCCGCCCGAACGCCCTCCGGTTCCCCGTGGCGAGCTCGGCCATGTTGGTCTTGAACCGCTCGGCGCTGGGCTCGAATGTGACGGTCCAATCCTCCCGCTTTGTTGCCGTGACGCGGAGCACCGACTCAAACATGTCGTTCTGGCTGACGAAGAACGAGTTGATGAATACTTGCGAGTTGCGGTACATGTCGAGGCTAGGTCCCTTCGCCTTGTCGCTGATGGGGAGACTGAGGAGACTTGCCACCGCGCGTCCGACTTGGGGCCACGTGGAAATCGGCAATTTTGTGTTTCCGTCGTCGTACAAGATGACTTTCTTGTTGGCAAAGTCGAATCCAAAGGCGTCGTGGATGGCCAGGGACCATTCGTACCAGAACCCGGTGCCGACGGCGATGTAGGAGCTTTTGCCGATTTCGGAGATCAGAGCCCAGGCTTTTGACTGAACTAAAGTGGGACGTTGAAGGCGTTGGTGAGAACATGACGAAACAATGGGAGATTGTGCGCTCACCTGGGAACATGGGCATGTCTCGATGGATTGCCTCACTTGAACCTCCCCACGCATTGGGCAGGATCCACTTCACACCGGCTTCTCCCGCGGCCCGAATGAGCTTCTCCTGGGTGTCTGGCGGCGCGGCGACGCTCAGTGTGATTATGAGTACGTCCTGTCCGCGAAGAGCGTCCACAAGTGTCGAGAACACGTCGTAGTCAACGGGTTTGGCGATGGCTCCGTCTGGGACGCTGTTGGGGCTGTTGGGGCGAGTCAAGGCGGAGACGGAGAAGTTCTTGGTGGCTAGGAGAGCCTCGGCAATATTCTTTCCGACGTTGCCGCCCGCCTTTTGAGTGGGTAGGATAGATGACTGAGATCTGACGCAGTTGTGGATGATGTGTGTATCACTTACGCCGACAATGGCAACGTTGGAGATTCGGTTAGATTCGGCCATGGATGTGATCAGCGGGGTGCGATCTGAGTGCTGGAGTGTTAATCGCACTGTCCCGCCGGACGCCTTATAATTCGAGCTCGGATCTAATCCTTTACACGCCGTTTGCGAGGTTGCATACCTTAGGATGTGGCGGAGTTTGCAAATCCCGTTTAAATTGGATTAACCAACAGTTCTCCTCTCGTTCACAGAATAATCACTTGCAAGAACATGAACCAAGAATAGAAATTCGAGTCTTCGTCAGTGGTCCCCGGAGCTGGAAGTAAATTTCTGTACACACATGATCACTGGAGGCAGTTTGACAATAAAATCGTAGCAACTGTTGGGAGACATCCTTCTGCGGGAATATCCTGTTGTTGCGGTATGGTTTGGACTCCCGTAAGCAATCAGTTGTCAGCGTGGGGGGAAAATCATTGATGTTGATCAAGAGGGTTCAGGTTCACATATTATAATGGCTCAATCTTATTCGCTAAGAAATATCAACGTGCGTTGGACCAGTACACTAGTCGAAGAATCGCTCCACTATTGCCCTGCCACTTTGGCGACCGCAGTATGTAGCACTTCTCCACAACGACATGTTCACTTTCACCGTACTCTCTCCCACTACGAGCCCTTTTCTTCCACTGGAGATTCCGCGGCACCACCATCATCGTGAACATCGTCGCTATTGTGACTCTGTGCGGATTGGTCGCCACTGACTCGCCCGTCTCGATGGCCTCACGTTGCCCACCTAACCCACCCGCCACTCAGCGTTGCACCGGTTTGGATTTTCTTGATCCCATTTTTGGACGTTTGCGTGCCTCCTACACTTTTCAGTGCAGACGCACAGCAACGGCATCTTTTTTGTAAGACGGTAACCATCCATCACTGCAGCGGAGCGTCTCTCTTCCCTGGCACAATGCGCGACCACGTTTTGCTCAGTGCACTAGTTTGGACGCTTTAGCTTGCACGTTGCCTCCTTCCACGTCATGTGTAGAGCAGTGACGTCAACTTTGTGTTTCGACATGTGGTTCGCAGCCTCTGCCGCGGGAGCTGCATGACGCCCATCAAGTTGGGACCTCTTGCTTGCGTGTCCAATGTTTGGGCGCACATCATGTGGTCACGAAGGGAGCTTCTACTTTTTGCGGCCTTACAAAGGACCCCGTCCACAACACCAACGTTCTTTTCCCCACTCTAATCCTCTTTCACCTACCCCACTTGCTTGTGCGCACTTCCTGTGAGACTTTTACCAAGATTTTTTGTCTTTGAATGCTCGTCCACGTCAGATGACATATTGCAACATTATCTGATGAAGGTCTGCTGGCACGATCCACACTGTTTCGCGCCATGCACATTGCTGTCGCTATTCACCTTTTTGGATGTCCGTCGTTTGCTTCCCTCTCGGGGGAGACGTGCGTTTGTTGACATCATCTCCACTTCGTCCGTGACTCGGGCCAATACTCCAAACACACGAAACTGTGGAACTACGCCAAGTGCCAATCATCTACCACGAGTTTGCGCCACATTATGTTCCAACTGGGCAGAGAGGATCACCAACGACGTTTGACAAAACTCATCCACGGCAGCCGCCCTGGGGGTTCGTAGCCTGTGAGGAGCCCTCCATTCCTCGTTCACGTTATACCACCACTTTTGGACGTACCGGCGCCCATTCCTTGCCCAGGGGATGGGTTCTTTGAGTACATCACGTTTGTAACTTTCGCAGTTTTGGGTTTGCACTGATCTTGGATTTCCGCTTTGAAGCAGCCAGTGCACCCTTTTGGACGCTACCAAGTTCACCAAAGCTCATCGCAATTTGAACATGAATGGTGTCAGCTCTTTAATGCTTGATTTCGACAGTCAGCTTGGCAGCTCCCTTGTTGACGCTTGCCATTATTTCGACTAGCCCGTGTTTTGGACGCTTGCGTCCTCACACTGTCGCGTCGTGACTGTGGTGCGATGCCGACGTCACCCTAACGTCGAGGTCTTGCCTTCATCAATTACACACTGTTGGCCTTTCTGGAAGATAGAAAGGCTAAAACCATTTGTTCGAGCCACCTGGCTCCACAGCCCCGCCACACCTAACGGAAACAATTCTCTATCGGTGCGTGCGTCCTCAGTCAGTGCGGGAACCCACCACGGAATGAGCTATGTCGCTTTATGACATTTGCTGTTCGGTCACTGCCGACTCTTGCGCCTCAGCGGCGTCTCGTTGCCCCAGCACGTCACTGTTACTCAGTCTCTCCTTAAGTTGACTTCATTGACCCCATTTGGGGCTTTTGTGAGGCCCCTACACTTCTCAGGTTGGAACGTCAACGTCATTCTCAGCGGTCACCAGCGGTCACTGTACGGGCCTAGCACAATGTGAGACCACATTCCTTACAACACACTTGCATTGATGTTTTTTTTTGCACCGTTGCTTAAAAGCGTGGAAAAGAGCTGTGACGTCAAAGTCCATTGTTCTTCGGCTGGTTTCACCACCATGTTTGGACCTCTTGCTTGCGTATTAAATTTATGGCACACATTGTGTGGGCAGGCCAGAGTAGAATTGTGCTTTTCTATTCGGCGGCCTTGCAAACCCACACTAACAACGCACTACAATCTTCTTGCCATCCTGCTTTGCTTTCTCGCATGCCACTTGCTTCATCTCTTTCTCTTCCAGACTTGCGCCATGTTGTGAATCTTTGAATGTACTCTATGCCCGTCACTGTCAGTCGGCATATAGCAACGTTATCTACTCCAGTGTGGTTTCTGTTTACAGGAACAATTCACACCAACCGGCTTGGCGCGATGCACAGTGTCGTTGCCTCCAAGATTTGGACGTCCCGGAGCCTGTTCCTCTCTCGAGGAAGGGGCTTTTTGGCGACGTAAATATTTCTTTTCTGCGCAACACTCGAATCATTGTAACTGAGGAAGTACGCCAACCATTACCAGGCGTAAAGCATTTGAGTCACGCCATGCTCATAGTGGACAGCTACGTTTCTCACCCTCCTCCAGGTCCCCTTGGTAGCAGGTTTGGTTTTCAGGAGCAACGTGAATTGTTGACATTGGCTGTGTTGCCCAAGAGTCGACACCCAAAATGACGCCTCGCATCACATTGATTCCATCGAGCCCGTTTTTGGACGTGTGTATGCCTTCCACAGTTCTCGTTGTGGAAACGCAGCATCGTCAGTGTGTAAGTGAATAGAAGATGGTGGTGAGGCGTCTGCCGTACCCAGCTGGTACAACACACGACCTCTCGTTTTATCCAGCACACTCAACTCGTTTACCTTGTTTCGACAATATTTCGGGCGATACTCTCCGCTTGGAGGAGGGTTCTTTAAAGTCTTCAAAATCATTATCGTCTGACTATCAGCTTTGCATAGTAAGCGTTGTAAACTCCACAATTCTTCTCGTCTCCTCCAAACCGGCCACCACATTCCCGTCGGGTGCCTGAGGGTGACGTTTGCTGTTATCTTTTTTCTGTGAAAGACTCGACATGTCGAAAATCCCGAGCTACGTGGTCTTCAAAACACATTCCGCTGTATCACTCCGCCGTTGTGCCAGACTCAAGCAGTTCTGAGTAAGAAAACTTCAAGAGCTATTGCCCGCTCCTCTTGTAGGAGCCTGACGTCGGCATCGTTTGCTGACGTAGCGACTAGGCTTCTTTTGGCATTGGCACAATTCTCGACACGTGCAACCTCGTCAAAAGTATGCTGCTTGCAAATATGACAGCAAGGCGACGAGCACTATTCGGCAACCTTTCCAATGTCTTTGATTGACACCTCACACCATATGTTGACGCCTTTGGCCCAATCCCTTTATGCTGCTGCCGCTATCGTTGTGACCCATTTGAGGCAATTTTTTCCACGACATTGAGTGCCCATTTTGCCAGACTGGTCCTCTGGTTTGTGGATGCCTGAGAGTCCGGTGTGTTAAACGATTGCACGATGTATATTCATTGTCGCAAATAATGCAAGGGTGACAAAAGTGATTATTACGCCCAAGTTCAATCTGCAATTCTATCTATCTATCTTCTCAGTTCCAGTGCCACCTGTAAGTAGAAGAAGAGCACAGACGATGAGCAAAGGCGTCAAGAAAACATCACGAGAACTTCACTCACGGCTCCATGCGTCCACCTCCTGCGAGCGCTTAATTGCCCGTCTGGTCGCTTCATCCATGTCCTCCTTCGGCAACCCCAAATCGTGATTGATACTCGTGCTGTACCTCAAAAAGTCACCTGAGCCATCGGCGTACATCAGGCGAGAGTACAGCATCCGCCCAAACGCCCTCCGGTCTCCGCTGCCAAGGAGCGCCTTGCTGGTGCTGAACCGCTCGGCGCTGGGCTCGGTTGTGATTGTCCAATCTTCGCGTTTCGTTCCCGTGACGCGAAGCACCGACTCGAACATGTCGTTCTGGCTGGCATGGAAAGAATTGACGAATACTTGGGAGTTCCGGTACTTTTCGAGGCTGGGTCCTTTGGCGGGCTCGCTGACGGGTAGGCTGAGGAGACTTGCCACCGCGCGTCCCACGTGGGGCCACGTGGAAATGGGAATTTTGGAGTTGCCGTCGTCGTATAGCGTCACTCGTTTGTTGGCAAAGTCAAATCCGAAGGCGTCGTGAATGGCGAGGGACCACTCGTACCAAAACCCGGTGGAAACGGCGATGAAGGAGCTTTTGCCAATTTCGGAGATCAGACCCCAGATTTTTGTTTGCGCTGAATTAGAATATCGGATTGGGTAAAAAGGTGGCAAAGGCAAAGGAACGGGATATTGCGGGCTCACCTGCCATCATGGGCATATCGCGCCCAATGGGTTCGTATGTTCCATCAACTCCCCACGCGTTGGGCAAGATCCACTTCACACCAGCCTCTCCCGCCGCCCGAACAAGCTTCTCTTGTGTGTCTGGCGGTGCCATAGCGTTCAACGAGATCACAAGAACGTCCTGTCCCCGAAGAGCCTCCACAAGTGTCGAGAACACATTGTAGTCCACGGGTTTCGCAATGACTCCTTCCGGTAGACTGTTGGTGCTATTTGGGCGAGTCAACGCGGAAACGGTGAAGTTCTTGGTAGCCATGAGGGCCTGGGCGATGTAGATGCCCGAGTTACCGCCGTTCTTTTCATCGAATGGACAGATGGTTCAGACGATTCTTCATCAATTATCAATCATGGCGCTACTCACGCCGACCATTGCAACTTTGGAAACGTGGTTGGATGCTGCCATGGGGATAATTTGTGTTTGGAGTGTTGTGCGAAGGTTGGAAGATTGGAAGAGTGATGGGCATCATCTCCGTCGCCGCTATTTATCTCTCCAAGGTCGGATGTAATCTTTTAGACGTTGAACCCGTTTAAATTCGATACATGTTTAAATTTCGAGGGGGGTGAGAGCACAGGTGAAGACCGTTTAAATTCGTTCAGCCAAGCAATTACTTCTATTTTTGGTGTGACTTTTTCGGAGCTTCTCTGAGCTTAGCCTGAGTGATACATACAATTCAGAATACATCTGGAGGGTTGGTGAAATCTCCGAGTCTCGAAGATATGAAACTCCAGCATTCCTCATGTAATCCACGGATTGCAGCTTCTCACTATTTGCGCTTCGGCAGAGGATTCACAAGAGGGTGAGACGCTGTGCGATTCATTATTGTTAATCAAGCTATCTGCCAAGGTTTTGTTCGTCTTCAAACTCACCACTGTACCCGCCATCAACTGGAATATCGTGTCCGTTGACGTAAGAGGAGTCGTCGCTCGCCAAGAATACCGCGACGTTTGCTACTTCTTGAGGAAGCCCAGGACGAAGAAGGGGGTTTGGTCCCGTCACCTTGTCGAGGGGAATATTTCGTTGACGGGCGGAAGCAAAGTATGGTGCAGACATCCCTGGTGGAAAGAGCTTTTGCGAGCGACACCAATAGAAAGGAACAGAGTACATACCAGTTTCAATGACTCCTGGATTACTACCGACCCGATATCGCACCAAGGGAGCAAGAGAGAAAGGTTGGGCACGATATGTGGAGTCTCGAGACCAACAATACTCACATTGCGTTCACGCGAATTCCTGTCGCGGCGAGATGCCACGATGCTGTTTTGACGAGATTGATAACAGCAGCTTTGCTCATGGAGTACGCAACTCCCACGGCGGCACGCATACCAGCTATAGTAGTACGAAGCTCTCAGCGTCACCATCTACTCAGGAAAATCACATGTGACTTACCCACACTCGCAGTGCACACAATGCTGCCGCCAGACTCGGGTTTCACATCGCTCGTCACCTGCATGGCGTTTGACGCATGCTTGCATGCCAGAAATGCGGATTGGGCGTTTATTCGCATGATACGCTGGTAGTCTGAGAGGGGGTTGCTGCCGAGGGGGTAGCGGCCACCACCAACGCCTTGAGGAAGGCACGGGACATGTAAGAGATTACTGTGAGAAGATGCGCACTAGCGCAAGTGTAAAGCAAAGGATACAAACCTGCGTTGGCGAAGAAAACGTCCAGTCGACCAAACTCCTTGGTCGCTTGGGTACAAACAGCTTGGACGTGGTCTTCCTCGGCGGCATCGACCTTGACCGGGATACAACGGGTGGCCGGATACGTCGTCTCAATGTAAGTCGCAAGGGACTGTAAATTCGAGGTTTCAATGTCTGTCACATACTGGCCACGAATGAGTGATGGGTTGGCTATGTAAGTCGACGAAACACTGAATTCGTGAACGTGGACGACCACCCACAATTGCCTTCGCCCCATTCTGCGCGAACGCAATCGTCGCCGCGCGTCCCATTCCCAACTCAGAATTTGCACCTGCATCCCAAATGAAATGATCAACAGACCCAACACCCAACTTTCGCCTTGCCATGCCACTCATCACACCGTTAACATCTTACTGACCCGTGACGATGCAAACTTTGCCCTCAAGCCGTGGCCTACCTACTCTAGAAGCGAGTCGGTCGCGCCATTGGCCACTTGGATCCGTTGCATCGGTCGGCGATTCTTTGCCCGCAAGATGGGTCGACAGTTGCGAGATGCGCTTGTTCGATGCCATCACGGTAATGGTGTTTCAATGAATGCTTGGCCTTGAGTGGTGTATCAGGTTGAGCTTGAGACGGAACCAAATCATATGCCCGGTCGGCCGAAATTTTCGGAATACCAACCGGGATAGTATCAAACGAATGACCGTCCCACCAGCAGCTAACATGCGTTCGAGACGGCCATTTATCAAAACAGCAGACGGACTGGTTTTTGTGTGTCCCATCCTCGAGGATGGAGACGCAACCCACTATCTGGAGACAAGAACGTTTTTCGAACAAACAAGCACGCCGCCAAGAAGTTTTGAAGTTTGTGCCATTATCCGCATTATTACCACAGACAGGTCTCTCAGTCTTTGTTGTAGCTTCTGGATTTTGCTCGGGTATCCAGTACCTCCACGAACGGGGAATTGGTCACGCCGATCTCACGCCCCCAAATCTTCTCGTAGATAGCAACGGACGAGGAGTTATTGGAGATTGGAGTTTGCAAAATCCTCACACAAAATAATGTTCCCGCCTTGGATGGGTACTCACCCATCAGGCCAAACGATCTTCTTGATGAAATCACTGGGAAACGTGCAGGAACCCCTCGCTACATGTCTCCTGAACGGATACGTGGAGAAGGGGCCACCCAGAAGGACGATGTCTTTGCATTTTCCCTCATTATCCTCGAGGTAGAGAGCTGTGCAATCTTATTGAGTCAACTTGATTTACATTTTGACGGAATCTACAGCTGTGGACCTCCCTAAACGCCTACGATGAGCTTTTGAGACAGTCGAAAACTATGAAGAGAGCTGTGATCAACAAACTTATCACCTCAAGTCAATCACGCGCAGCGCAACATCGGCTTTTGCTACAACAATGGGCGAGGAGTGGAGAAGGACGAAGTGCAGGCGGTCACGTGGTACACGAAGGCCGCGGATCAGTGTCTCGCACGCGCACAGTGCAACCTCGGTATTTGTTATGAGTATGAGCAAAGAGTGGAGAAGGACGAAGTAGAGGCGGTGAAGTGGTACAGGAAGGCTGGAGACCAGGGTTACTTATTTGCGCAGTGCAACCCCCGGTGTTTGCTACAAGAATGGGCAAAGCGTGGAGGCCGACGAGGTGGAAGCGGTGAGGTGGTGCGCGGACCAGGGTGACGATCTGGCGCAGAACAAACTCTGGTGGATGTATGTCCATGGACAAGGGTATCACGGGACTTGCAAGAAGCAAAGGAACTCTTTACTGCGGCAGCAAAGCAAGGAAATAATTATGCAGAATTCAATTTCGGGTACTTCTTCCACTTGCGCGATCTTGGTGGGTGTGATCATGATAGGGGAAAGGCAGAAGAGCTTTTCGCATTATCAGGGGATGCTGAGCAAGTGTGGGCTCTTGGAATTCTGCTTGAGCGCGGATGGGGACGGAGGGCAAAGGATGAGGAGAAAGCGGTCGAGTACTACAAAAAGGACCTCCGGTGCATGGCAAAGACGTTACTTGCTGGAATGTACGAGAATGGCCAAGGAGGTCTACCACTTGATGTGGAGAACGCCAGTCGGCTGTATGAGGAGGCTTTCAATGAAGGAGATGTTGTTGCACTGGTTGGACTTGGCGCATGTACGAACTCGGTCTGGGTGGTTTGCCGCTTGACTTGGATAAAGCGGTCAAGATGTATCAGTTGGCGGGGTCATGGGAGGCGCGGCAGGCATTGTTGCGACTTGGACAAACCATCATCGACAGTGCTGCTGTATCTTCCTGATGTTGTCATGTACAGGTCTATTTTGCTCAACGAATTGCACCCCGTAGCGAACCTTGCGTAGTCAATAGCCATTGCCTTAGTTCGGTTGTTGACGGGGCAAAGGTCCTTCATCTTCCTTCGTAGCTGGAGCAATTCCGGGGGATCATGTTCTATCACCACGATCGCCACGGGAAAGAACCCACGGATTTCGAAAGTTGCCCGATATGCACGATGGAAGGCCCGGCAGCATTGGCGCAGGTGAAGAGCGTCACGAGTTGAAAGGGATTCGGTCACGGGTCCGAACATCTCCGGCTGCGAGTGCGGCATCATTCGCGTTCGTGGCAGCAAAGGGGATTGCGACATGGCGTACACCTGCGAGGGGACTCGCAGTCATGATTTCGGGGTTTTGGTTGCAGTCAAACTCTTGCCCCAAATCGTTGTGTCCTTTTCCGGGGACTGTGCCCACACTTCTGGAATGCTTCAAACAATCCAAGTAGCGTCCCTTTCTTAGCGCAAGTAGTCAATCACCCCATTTAAACCCTTTAAGACTCCTCTTACCCCCAATTCGTTCAATCCGAAATCCCTCCACTTCCAACGTTAATGCTCGTCCGACCAATCTCGGCCATCGTCCTCCTCTCGCTCCTCTCGCTCCTCTCCCTTCTCGCGCCAACCCCATCCCTTGCCCAAGTGGCTCCCGAACCCGGGTGCGTCAAGGGCTTCGAGGTCAAGGTTAATGCTGAGGAGTGCGTGTCGTACACGTGTGGGACGCCGGGGGGAATACCGTTTGATAGGGTGGGGGGATGTGAGTAGAATATAATTTTTTTCTCGTGCGGGAAGCGGGGGTCCGGGGTGTGGGGTTCGGAGTGGCTCGTGGATGTAAATTGGTTCCGGACTAACCCTCCTCAATCTGTGCCTCGGTCTTCCCGCCGAACCCTCTCCCAGCATGCATCGAGCGCTGCCCCGCGGGCTGGCGCAGTGATGGGGTTAGCTGCTGGCTGGACCTCAAAGTCNNNNGTGGGTGCTTCCCATGGCGAATATGGTGGGGAGGGATGGTGTGAGGTTATGTGGCTGAC